>JAGTTH010000439.1:0-13263 GCA_022606485.1 Agraylea sexmaculata
TAATATTTGAGTGCCCGATAAAATTATAGTTTGATACGTTTGCCGTTGAATAATATAAAATTCATGACCGATAAAACTATATTACTAATTGAGGGACGTCCAAACCGACAAAGAATATTATCGTAAAATGTCAGATTACAACTTTCTCCATAAAGAATAAATATTAAGTGCCCAATATCGGGGACGAAGAATCAATCGGCTTTTTGATTTTATGGTTTTTTTTTGCAAAGGTGTATTGCCGGGGATGAATCATCCCCCAATCTTGAATATATGTATGTTTTCGGCACAATTTTTGCTGAGATTGAAATAAAAAAAATATATGACGAACAAGTGAAAGGAACAGCAAGTTTCGACACAAATAGTCTATTTTTGTCGGACACGGAGAAACTAATTTTGTGGGCAGAACGAAAGTCTTTTCATCTCTGATTTAATGTGATTAGTACCTACATACGTATTATTTGGAAAGGCAAAAAGGGGCGGAAAAAAATATTTCATCTAGATAATTCTTCGTATCCGATCATCCATCATATGAGAGATATTAAAAAATATATACGAGTGTGGCATTAAGTTAATTGCGAGCTTCCTCTCGCTTTGAATTATAAATGAATCAATCACAGTTCGAATACATTCAATTTAACCCTTAATCACCGATTTATTAGTAAAATTGTAATCGTATTTATACATTTTTATTCGAGGAGATGAGAAGAAAGTTGACTAATGTTTTTTTTTTTAATTTCCTGCTTATTGATGTTAAGTATTTAATGGGTGATTTTTTTAAATAAAATTTCGACTACACTAATCCAGAGTCTTATGAAATCTAGTGGAAAGCATTTTCTTATAATAAAATAGTTTTTTTATGCATACTGAACTTGAAATAACTGAGAATATTTTAGGGGGTGGTAGGGTATTGTAATAGTAATTTTTATTTTTAAAAAAAATTTATAATTATAAATAAAAAACAAATTAAAAATATTAATATTTCTTTTGGAATCGAGTTTGGGCCACCATCTTGAAATCAACTGTTTCTCTGAAGTACTCTGTAGTGTCTGTTATGTCTTAAAAAATCGATTATTCTTACGATAACCTACCACCCCCTAAAATATTCTATAATTAATTAATTATAGTCTTCCCACTATACATTTTCTTATTAATTTTTCACGTATGAGAATAATATTTAATATATAGGACAGTATTTTTAAAGTATTTATTGCAATCGACACGTAAAAATATATTCGAGTTATTAAAATCTATACACATAGAAATATACATTATTTTATTTATTCTAAGTCAGTACAAGGTTAATATAATTAGATCTGTCTAAATTTAACAGTTGACGTCTCTATTTTTATTATTTGTAATAGTGAAACATTAATAAATCGACTAGGTTTAATTATATACCTGCGATGACAGAATAATTATATCTGTTTCCTTATTTAATCCGTTACATTTTAAATATATAATTTAAATTTAGATCACTCGAAAAAATTTCAACACAAATATATAAGCTTAACAAATATATTTATACTAGTATATAGTTATGTTTTTTTATTAAACTTAATCGAATATATTACAATTTCTTCATTAAGTTTGAATTTTACATTGATTGATACACATTAGAAATAAGAGTGTACAAAATATACAAATCTTTGAACCTATAACTAACTGAGAATTTTTATTTTATATGAGAGGTAATATTAAAGAAAAAAAATAAAAACCCATTTACAAATATGAGTATTAATAGATAATAATAACAATAAGCTCTACATTAACAAGAATTCATTCAATTTATTTTCAATGGAATTTTGAATGTAATTTTATTAAAAATTTAATTAATTTAATTAAAAGCACAGAATTTTTAATACTTATTCCCTATAACTCTAATAAATATTTTTTGATATATTTCATTCAAAATCTATAGACTGACCAAATATAACATACTTAGACAATTATAAATATTATATTTCAAGTAAAATAATTCATAAAAGTAAAAGTTCCGATAGACACACACACACACACACATATATATATATATATATATATATATATATATATATATATATATATATATATATATATATATATATATATATATATATATATATATATATAAAGACTTTTTGCTAGAACAGTACACAATTTAGGCTTAATGTAATAAATTATTTAGAAATGCCGATGTTGAATATTCCATAATAATAAATATGATAGTGGGCCAAAGTGATTAACATAAATTTAGGCCAATTCAGCTCGTGTACAACCTGTAATTTGAATTGTATCAACAATGGATAGTTAACAAGCGCTCTAGTTAAACAAAATAAACAAATATATTAATAATACTTATATGTAGGCTTAAAGGAAACACATAAAAAAGGGTGAAATATAAAGTGATTCGATCCCCGATTCATAAAAAATAGACGGTTATTGTACGTAATATTTGAAAAAGGCTTTGAATCTGGGTCAAGACTTTATCTCATATGTATAGCTCGTTCAATTGAGAGCGCAAACCTATTTTTAGTATTGAAACACTGCACTTAATTTTTTTTTTCAAGTAATAGAGAAATTCGGGCTGAAATAATTATCTTAGAAAATACATAAATAAAGCAATATTCACTGATTTTTTATATCGTTTAAAATTAAAAAAAAAACAGATTTTATCATCTAAAAAATAATTTGGGGCCAATTCATATAAAAATAATAAATGTGACGTGTTCCAATACTGAAAATAAATTTGTGCATTCACATATAAAACTATGGTCTTAATACGTGGATTTTTACGGAATGTTTAAAGTAACATAATATTATTTTTTACATGAACAGGTTTACAAACTTATTATTAGAACGGCAGAAATTCAGCATATTTCAGTCCATTTAATGAAATATTTTATTAATAGAATTAAATATTAATTAAACTTAATACCCGATGCTAAATCAGGCCTTCGTTATAATATGCTATATTCCTTAATAATTATGTTTCTTTCATGAAAAAATATATTCAATATGAAAACATACAAAAAAATGTAATTGGAATGTAATAGATCCGTTGTTTGATTTAATTGATTTGTTATAATATTCCAGGTGGTCGCCCACTTCCAGTGTTTCTTCTTTATTAAATTTATTCATAGCTCAAACAAATAGCCTCCATTGTAAAATGATTGAAAATTTCATTAATGTATGAGATGAGTAAATAACAACCCGAGGCAGTTTTGATCCGATCAAATAATTTTGCATTAATTTCCAATCAGTTAATACTATCAAGACAGGTGACTATTTTAACATACAATATGCATTAATTAATTATATCCATGCTTAGAGTATTTGTGGGTTAGGTTAATAAATAAATATTTTAAAAAAACATGAATTTTCGATATATTATGTAATTGAATAAAAAATATGGAATATGTAGCGCAGTTCCCAATATGTTTATATATAAGAGGCTAAACTATTTGATGAATAATAATCAGTGTAAATAATGGAGAGATTGTTTCTTTAATGGGAAGATATGGTGTGATTATATAAAATGATCGTTATACAGCCTCCAGAGATCTATTAACCCCGTTTACTTAATGATTGAGCTCAAAGCCATACCATAAATACGTACATAACTCCAAAGAACGAAGTCAAAGATATACACATTTATTTGTTCTTCATCATCAAAGACACGGGGGTGTATTCATGTATATAATAATAATAACTACACCCCCTTCAATATAACAAATGAAGTGGATTGGTGTCGAGGTTCTATGTACTATGAAGGCTGCATCTCCACAAGGCTTCTATATTAAATAAATAATATTTTAGAAATTAAATATAAGCGTGTAGATCAAATATAAGAGTGCGATGAAAAAAATTTATCATTTAATATTTTGAAAGCTTCATGTGTTTTCTCACAGTCTGTATGACTTTTAAATAGAGAAAATATTTTTTAGAGAATTGATAATTATTAATAAATAAAAAATACACTACAATCAATGGCCTTTTTATTTTAGATTTAATGTTTCTGCAATACCTACTTCCTTTAAAAATATTCTCATTGATTGAAAGGCTTTCCTGCATTATTAAAACAGACTCAATGTTTAAAATATATTGAAAATATTCTAAAATATCATATATAAAAATATTCAATTTCACATACTGACTCAACTGTTACTGGAAACCATTATATTTATTTTAGGTAATAATAATAAGCCGCTGTTTAAATTGAAATAAAATTGGTTGTAGCTTAAACGATACCCAAACTGTGGAATTATTTGTTTATTTTCAAATATGGTATAAAAATCTTTATTACTCCACATTAAATCATTACTTTCATTTTATTTATTCAATAGAATATTTATTTAAAGGTGAATTTAAATAAAATTTCTCAATATTCCATAAATATACTTAGACATTTTAAATGAGGATATAAATTGAAATTTAATATCGATCCTACAAATTGTCAAAAAATATTTATTTATTTCAATATAAATTTATTACACAATATATGTATTTATAACATCAATATTTAATTATTTTAATCAGGATTTTTCTTATTTCCTTGTGTGTTGTGAAGTTTTTTGAAAGTAAATTTAATTTAAAATAATATCATTTGAATGATTCACGAAACAGTTATACCTCACATTTCTAATCAAATTAATTAATTATAAGAAACTAAGAATCTCCTTAATTTTTTTATAACCTAAGAACCAAAAATTTTATTATATAAAAATATTGCCTGTTTTATATTCATTTTCATATAATTTCAATATAAGTTATACTCTGTAATAAATTACACGTTCACTCAGTGTATTTTTTTGCCTTAGTACCGAGTACGCATTTTTCACATTCGAATACCTTATATATTATATGACATCATCAGTCAAACACCACAAAATTGAATTTATATTCGTCGTTGTAATTGAGAATTTCTGAAAATTCGGTTTTATTTGACATAATTTTACGTTTTCTCGTCCAATTTATGTGAAACGGCCCAACGGGGAGTTGTTTTGTTACATAACACAACTGACAGATGAAAAAATACGACCACGCTCTTTAACACAGATAAACATTGTTTTTTATTTATATTTATATATTTATAAACAAGCCTGAATAATTCACGAAGACGAGTTCAAAGCAAACAGTGAAAACGAGTGACTTTTTATGGTCTGAAGAACAACTCGACTGAAATATTTATTCAAATAACTATGCAGTTGTCGTTATATTGTTTTAATCGTTTTTCGGTGCTTTAAAATAGTGAAAATGCGTTTATCGAGTCGAATTTTTTACACGTCACATTAAAACTTTTAAATTTTACTCCGTGGCAAGTTTAACGTATTTTATATAATATTTTACTAATTATAGTATTGATTGTATGCATTTTGTTTTGAATTTAATTTAATTTAGCCATGGCTCAAGGAGCTTTCCCTAATATACATATGTATATACATTATTAACCCTCTCACTACAGATAAATTTAAATAAATAAATAATATCATAATAATACTGATATGATTTAAATTTAAAGGTGAGCAAATTATTATTTATTTTTTGGTTCAAATAAAATCGATGATATTATTTAAAAAAATACATATACCAAAAAATCTATAACCTACGAAAATGTGTACAAAATTCTTTTTTTAAATAATTTCTAACCATCAAAAGCACATTTATTCCAATCATGCATGTAGTTAAATGACCGAGGACTTTTCCACTCACCATTTTATTTTAAATACAAAGATATTCAATAATTCTATGAACATATACTTTAATACCAAAATAGAAAATAGCAATACATAATGATTTCATGATTAATTTAATAAATAATAGGAGTATCTTATTTCCTAAGATTTGTTGTATTTTTTATAATTAATTAATAACGAGCACCTCTCGAGTGATTCGCATAAATAATTGTGAAAAACTCCTAACGAGCGATATTTCGAATAACGAATGACGCAAAAAAGAAAAGGGCTTTAATAATCCCTGTAAGAAAAAAAATACAAGAGGAGGGTTTTTAAATAAAAAAGTAGAAATCTCACGCAAAATAATTGAAAAGTTTCAACGAATTTATTTTTATATTCTTGAGAGCTTCCACTATATTAAATTGTACTTTTACTACCAAATTATTACCCCTGATTTATTTCGGATGGTATTAATGAAATGCCGAAGAAAAAAATCTGATAATAAACATAAAAAAGAACTTGATTTCCTAAAGATCGCTTCTTATTTGTATTTTAAAATACTTTGTCACCAAAAGTTTCGTATGACAGCCGCTTGGGGTGCTGTTTTTCCCGCTCGTACTGTTTATCTGTCACTTGTCGATCTTTCTGATTACATTGCAGCGTTTTTTACTAAATATGATAAAGTGCGTCATTAAAAGTTGTTCAACGACAAATAATATGTCACTATGAAAACAATTTACATTATCATGAGGACAATGTCACATTTTAGGGACTACAATGTATAATATGCGCAATTCAATTAAAGATATGATATTTAATTAATTGTTTCACATAATACTGTTGTTGCTGAGGGGTTAAAATGGGTATTGGTTGGTTTCGTACCAATAAGCGTTGGTTATTTCTATGCAAATTGCACCGCACAAGTATATTGTGAATACAATAAGAAATCCAATAAGAATATTAATAATAGAAGAGACACTATTCTTGTGATGAAGTCTATGAGGTGGAAGATAAAGCACGAGCCTCTTAACAATATGGAGACTCAGCATCTTCTATTCCTTTAGATACAATCAGGTCAAGGAGCTTCATAACAACTTGCATATGTTTCTCTAACACAATCTTATAATTCAAAATATACTGGATGAAAGCCAGTACTATCATTTAGTAAATGAGTAGAATATAATTTTAAATAAAATCGTGATCATATATTAAATGGAGGGCTTTTAGAAAGCTTGTCGAGACTGAAACACAATAGAGCCTCTTTCACTAACCACAAGCACCTGTCATCAACTACTTTGACGTTATTACATCATATTACACTATCACCTAGTTAAATAATAAACAGGTAACTCAATAGCTACACAATCATTATTCTTATCATTAAATACGGTTCGTTATAGTACTAACAAATTACCTGAATTTTTCATCGCTGAATTGCGCTCGTTAATTTTAATCAACGCAGGTAATATCATATTTCCCGGAAAAAAACAGACCCTGATAAATTATGTAATTTGTACTGATTTTTTTTTATTTTACACATCCAAACTACGGTTATAAAATGACACAAATAAGACACAATACTATCCAGGAAATTAGATTAAATCTGAATGAATTACTCTACAAACTCATAGAGAAAACATTATTTAAATTTTTTTAATTGTTTTCTAAATTGCACTTTTATTTAAACGACAAAAATACACACATTAATAAAAAATTTGAAAATCTACATAAATCTTATACAAACAGTGAAAAGTTACACACTTCTTGTTGGCTCACCTTTTTTTAATACCAGTTGCCGAAAACATATTTTCCTTACCATATACGCAAAAGTTTTACCGTAAACAAAATATGAAAAAACAACTTCCTTCTAAGCCCATTGTGAAAAATAACTCCCGTTTTATTTTTTATTTAAAAATAATACCATCTGATATCGGTTGGGAAATTAATGAAACGTAATTGTTAATTTCTCGGCCACAATAATATCTTATATCCAAATTTAACTTAACGAGACAACATCTGCTTTACATTATGCTTCGTAGACTAAACTAGACAAGTCTTACCGCACTTAAATTATGGATATATTTGTATATTTTGATGAATACAGTAATAAAACTACTAAACTGTGTGCATGGAGAGTGTTTTTATAATTTTAAAATACGTATATATCTTAAAATGGGGTGAATGGGGACAATTTCAACCAGTATTATAACTAAATAGTAAACAAACAATATTGTCTGGAATAAGCTTATATGTATAAAGAAGTGCCCATTATACTTTAAAATCATAGATGAACTAAACATAGAAGACAATGATGAACTTTTCGCTAAAGGATACACTCGTACTGTTTATTTGTCACTTGTCGATCTTTCTATTATAATAACATTCACTTAATATGGTAAAGTGCATCATTAAAAGTTTCAACGACACATAATATGTCAACAATTTACATTATTGTTAGGATGTTTTTGTATGAAAATTTTTGTTGCTCTCGAGAGTCGGATTTTAGGGACTATTATGTTGCAGGTGGGCACAGCTCGCGTATGTATGAAGACTATGTGTAATGTATATTATATGAGAAAAACTGACTTAATTTGCTAAATATGGCTTCTTGTTTGTAGTTCAAAGTATTTAGTCACCAAAGGTTTCGTACTATTGCCGCTTAGGGCACTGTTTATACCGCTCGTACTGTTTATCTGTCACTTGTCGATCTTTATAATAACATTATATCGTCTTTCACTTAATATGTTAAAGTGCGCCATTATAAGTTGCTTGATATATTAAAAAAAATGTCACTATGTTTAATAATTTACATCATAAGTATGTAGGATTTTAGGAAGTACAATTATGCAGGTGACAAATACATTGGTGTGATTTTACTGTTGATTTTAAAATACAATGAACCTTGATCTATCGAATTCCTTGATATCCTAAAGATTTTTTTCATTTTCCTTAAATTGCGATTGCGATGTATTGAAATCATCGACATAATGTGTTTTTTTTTCATTCCCTTTTAGATATCGAGATTTCACAGCACATTTCCCACCCTTTTACTCCATTCTTATACTTCTTTTTTATAATGTATTTTTTTTTAAATAAAAGTATAATGCCACATTAAAGAAGTATACTTTTGATCATCTGCAATTGCATTATTTGTTAATTTTTTTTTCATATTGAATTGACAACTATTAATGGCTAAGCTGAGGATTTAATAGGTGGATTGAGAACATACTTTACACCCCAACTTTGCCACCCTCTCTTCAAAGACAAAGTAGCTGAAGAGCCAGTATTATTGAATTATGCTTCTTATCAAAGATCTACCTGGCTTTCTTCCCTCGGCAGCCGATGTCTTTTTTAATTCACCCGACCTGGGGGATGAATTTCCTCTCTCACCCCTTATATTCTCCTCATACAAAATTTCCTATACTCGTATTAAAATATATAAAATATCTAAATTGAATGTCGGGGATTTGTACCCTTTTTTCAATTTGTGTAATTGAAAAAGTTTTCCAATTTCCTTCACCGAGAAACAACGACGTGCCGACAAAAGTATCGAGAAACTTGAAAAGCGTTGCGCGATAACAAATAAAGCTCATTATTAATGTTGAAGTCATTTTGTAATTTCACCAAACAACTTCCACCTACACAATTTGTCATGTTTAATCTGTACCTACTTGTGCTGGCTAAAATAAACTCAATAGATAATTCATCAAAATTAAATAATTTATCGTATTTCATTGTCATCATTTAAGTTTCATCCTGGAGTGGATATTTTTACATGAAGTTCCCACTAATTGGACGTTTCAAACAATTTAGTAGTAGTTTATTAGACAAATAAATTACGAAACAAAGTTTGATGCCTATTATTATTTAATTTAAAATAATCTATTTAACCGGCGTAATAGCTCAGGGGATAATATAAGTGGCTACAAATAAAAAAAAATATTGATTTGATCGGTTATTACGACTGCGGGAATAATATAAATAAAATCCCGATTGATCGTCTTAATCCAGGTTTACTCTGATTTCCTGTATTGTAGGGTAAATACTGATTATTAAGTCGATGACCTGTGTAACTAGTAATAATTAAGATCACAGACAGATAATTAACACGTTTTTGTGTCTAAAAACCCTCTCAAAATGAATATGTATTTCACATTGGGTGTCATTTAAAAAAAAAACACACAAGCTCTTTTCGTGCATGATTCTTCAATAAAAAAATTGTAATTTAAACATAAATCACTGTAAACTATAGCATTATTATAAATATGTACTTTAATAAAATTGTGTTCAGGACACACATAAATCATCAGTCATATTATCAAACACAGCTTTTAGTTTAAAACTACTTTCATTTTCACATTTACCAAAGTTTTTGTCGTCGTTTGAATATACAAGAACACAATTTTATACATAAAAGTATAGTAAGAGTTTGATAAATGCAATATCATCGTTTGAGCCTCGGGTCTTCTAGGGTTTATTCATATATATTTTCAGATATATATATGTATATGAAATGGGGTGTTATGGATGTTTTTGTCTGAAATTTGTCAATGACAATGTTATCTAATCGTATGCTCATCCATCAGTGTTGGCAAAAAAAGTACACAGTCTTTTTTCAATCCATTTCAATTTATCAAAGACATTATACTCTTTTAGTTAATAATCGGAAATGATGTCAAATTCATGTATTCGTCTTAATAATTGGGTATTTTTCCAAATTAAAATGTCCTTATAATATGTTTATTTTAATAAGCATATATTTTTAAGTCACTATTTAACTGTTATAATAAATATTAAAGTGGCAAATATAGCTATTTATTAAAATACTAATACGATTATATACCAAGATCTAAATTAGAATTTAGATTTAAAATTTTATTGTAAACATTTTTATAACACAATACAAATAATTATTATTTAATTTTTTATGCACTGCTATATATATTATCTAAAAATGTATAGAAATTACTTCAAAATACATATATATGTAAATCATTTATTTTTCCTAAAATAATAAATTTAATCCATAACACAAATGTTTCAAGTAATCATAGTTTTAAACTAAAAATAAATTAAATTAAAATCCCTTTTTACAATTGGTATTTTCCAGACTCTTTTTTTTCTCGTTAAGGGCTTATTATTATTTTTATGTAAGTAGATTTTTGTAATAATTCATACCCAACAATCGTCCAACTTCGTTAAAAAAAGGTTTTATAATAATCAAACCTAAAAAAATAACAATTTATTGTATAGAGAAAATTGAATTGGGATTGCCTGTGGAAATGTAAATTAGATTTGAAATTTGTCTTTTTCTCTCATAAACAAAGTGAAACCTTTATTCAGTTGAATTCCCATGATCTGATATCATTTTTGTTATTTCATTTCGAAAAACAAAATTCTTTTTTTAATATATACAAAATATTTACATACAACTCCTGTTGTGTTGGTTGAGTATGAAAAAAGTTTTATGATTTATTTGTATTTTATCAATAGTCTGTCTCACAGCTCATAAACATATTTATTTATTGGCATCTTTTTCAAGATAGCCTTCAACGTGAAACCTTTGCATTAGAATAACATCATATGATTTATCGTCTTTATTAAATGGGTTAATAGTGTAATAAAAATAGGATGTTTTTAGGGTGTATTGTAGCATTGCAGATATTTCAGTTCTCCTGAGATTTCAAGTTTAACGTGATGCATGTGCAATCCCAAATTACATTTGTTATACTGTTAAACTTCCTTTATATAAATTCTGTACTATGATTATATTCTTTGATGGATTCGCTAAACTTTAAAACATACGTTTAAGTAAACTTGTGCGAAAGCTCCTCGAAGAAAATAAACTGATATGATGATGTTTCAATATTTCAAGACAACTAGTCAAATTCAAGACTAAATCATATATATTTTAAAATAAAAAGTACCCATAAAATAACCCAAGATACGTACACTAGTAGTAAATAATAATTTGTGGCCAGGGGGATTTGGGGTATTATAAATTTAATATCAATCGTCATCTTAGAGGTAGAGCAAGTTAAAGATATTTTTCTTAGAATAATATAAATTTTTAAATATTTTTTTTTCAATAATAATGTTGCCGTTGTCTAAGTATGTAAATTAAAAATATTTTTTTGATAATAAATAATGAAAAAAATATGAGAAAATAATACAAAGAAAGAAATAATTTCATGCCATCATTTAAATATTCTTAAAATTTCAAATAAGTAATTTCTTTATTAAAAAACAAGAATTGCCTAAAGGTATAGTGAATAGTAAATAATAGGGAATAATAAATAAATTATCATATATGTGAAATTTTCATTTTTTAATAGAATATCAAACTGTACCAAGCAAATATCTAGCTTATTGATTTTCAGACAATTTAACTGAAAGTATGTTTATTTTACTCAAATATAAAATCCCACTGATGATCATTTATACACCTTTTATTAAATATAAATACATATATATATATATATATATATATATATATATATATATATATATATATATATATATATATATAATGTGTGACATGTTGACAGTTTATTAATATAATCAAATCTAGACACGCAATAACCAATAAATGTCACATTCCTACTCATATAATTACAGCCTTTAACTATGCCTATATATTAATATAATTAGTGGGTTTAATAAATGAATTGTGAAATTCAAGCTTTGAATCGCGTGTTTTGTAGTCATTTAAAAAATAGAATTTTAAATAGTTTCCTAATGATGATAATTTAGTTTCAATTCAATAGAAGGGGGTCTTGTATAATTAATGAGACTATTAAAGAGGCAAGCTGGGCAGACAAAATAAATTTATAGATTTTAATCCGCAATCAATTTCAACCTCGTTTCTATTTCGAACAACATCTGTTAACATCGTGTCCAACTAATATCATCTGTATTTATTCAATAATTACAGATTCGATTGATGGTGAAATCGATTTTAGCGGAAATTTTATGTTGAGAATGATTGAATGTATGCGGCGTTACAAATGGATTATTCGGAAATCAATCAGAAATGGAATCGGTCCAAATTTGAATGTTCAAAATGACAATCATAAATTTACAACGGACTCGTTTTCAATAAATTGTTCTTGTTTTAGATCGTTTGTATGCAAATATAAACGATCATAGATTATTCGAAGAATGCACATAAATTAGACACAAAGCCGCTGATTAAAAATCGCCGCCACAACGATTCACTTCACTTAGCACGTATTTATATTTTATATCGAAAATTCGCATCTGTAAAATAATTAAATAATTACAAAATGTTGATTAATTACAGCCAACCTTCCGAAAAATATTTTTTATTATTAAAAATATTATTCCGAATTTTGAGAACCACTAATACACCTTAACAATGTCTTAAAGCTTCTCAAAGTTTATAGTTTAAGTATTTACTGGGTGGATAGAGGAATTCAAAAAATATTAGATAAATGATATGTAGCTATTTAAAAAATATATATTTTTGGGTGTGATGTAAGCTACAGTCATTTTTATCTCGGATTAATAAAGAATGACAGTGCCTTATTAATATTATAAGTAGGAAAAACATATGGTTAAGTAGCACAGGTGACCTGAATTGTTAAATTAT
>JAGTTH010000442.1:0-11065 GCA_022606485.1 Agraylea sexmaculata
TTAGGGATGCATTTGTATATTGTTTTTTTTTATTACTTTATCTACTGCTAAAAAGCACTTAGTCATATCATCAATATTTCGGGAGAAAAAAAAATTAAGTAAAATTACATTTTTAGTTTCTTTAGTTAGTTAGTTCTGGTAGTTAAAATAGAGGTATTTTTTATAATTGTGTTATATTCGGAAAGATAAAAGAATTAATTGACTTATACCACATTATAAATTATTCAAATATATACCATAAATTTATAGTTCTGTTAAGACTGTGATTTTTTTTCACTATTTCGCCATTATCTCAAAACAATAAAATATGACTTAGTTCATTTAGGCAGTATAGGTACCTTCGATTTGTAAATTTCACACTTTGAGTATAAAAAAACAGTAAAACAAACAGAAGTTTTATTAATGAATGTATTTTTAATCGTTTCTTAATTCAACGTGGTATGAAATGACAATTATAATGATTATTATAAAAGTAATATTATTTTAATATCTTTATATACCATTTCAATATAAAATCATCTTTGTAAATAATTATATTTTAACCAATGGAATTCAAATAATTGAGTGTTGAAATTTGGTTGAGTATTAATCATAATGAATGATTTTTTTAATTTTACTGAAATATGTATTAAAATTGTGGTAGGATTATTACGTTTCTCGTTAATCCGATCAAAGCATCCCTAATGATAAAAAATGTGAATGCCTTAAACCACAGGGTTAATGTAATTAATGACTTAATAATCAGAGAATTCGCTATAATTAATTATTGGCAAAATTAAAACGTGCTGTTTGGGTAGTTTGTCTTTGACAATATTAACATGGACAAGTGTTAACATGGGAAACCAAAAAAGCTAGTACATTTTTATATTTTATAAAAGGGCATATATGAAAACAAGGGAGACAAGCAATATTCTTTATGAAATTGTGGCAGTACATATAATGGCAGAGGGAGATTTACAACAAAGTTTAATTAAAAATATTTCGTGCACCACAAAAGCAACCCATTGGCTATTTTCGTTTTACAAAACCCGGCCGAATTGAAATTGATAAAATATATATATACTTGATAAACGATGTGTTGAAAAATCAAGCTGAAAACATCCTTTGTATTTGTTAAGCCGAAGGAATTTGAAACACAATATTGAAATGGCTCTTTTGGGAAAATTCCATTATCAAATTGCACGTAACAAATTGATACACTATTTTAATGAAATAGCTTTTATTATTAGATCATGATATATATATATATATATATATATATATATATATATATATATATATATATATATATATATATATATATATATATATATATATATATATACCTATATATATATATATATATCATGATTATGAGTTTTAAATGGAATATGTGTTACTTTGATATTCAATAATTGCAGACAGTTATTTTAATATTACCGTGTCGTTTTGATTTTAAAAAATTCTATGTAAATAATAAGTACACGTATTTCCTAATCTTGAATGTTGTTTTACTGCGGAAACCAGTGTATTAATCATACAGAACCCAATTTGAATACAATGCTGACAAGATTGATAGTGTAATATTACATGTTTTTTTTCTCATTCTAATATGGAGGTGTGATAAAAACACAGCAGGTGACAAAACGATCCCGAACGATGGTAATTGAAGGCGAAAGAAGGCAGTTAATTCGTATGGCCGACGTCTATTCGTATGTAAATAGAGTTTCTTTCAGGGCGAGCCTTAATCACAAATAGGCGTCGGTGATGAAATTACGGCTGCCATTTGAATAAAAAGGCGATAGAGCCTTTAATGAAATGAGAAAATATGTGCGAAGGGAATAAAAAGCTTTTGCTAAATGTAATTTTTTGAAAAGACGCCCTAATGATGGCACACGCCAACGAGTTATGTTTTTAAAGGGATGAATACAACCCTTATCATTAAATCTTGCATGCGTACATGATAAAGGCGCGGATTTGAATGAAAAGTGAAATCCATTTACGAGTAATCCAGGGTATTGGATTACAATAAATCAGCAATTTGGAAGGAAGCCACTAAAAGCTCATAAGGGCTAAGCTTAATTCAGATGGTTCAGTGCGTGAGCTCACTAAGTCTTCATATATAGTGACCTTTACAAAACCAATGAAACACTCTAATGGATGAAATAAAATATCAACACGACTAGATCGTGTTAATTGGATTAAAGATACTTCTATAATTAGAATCTTTTTAAGGGCGGCCATAATAGAATTCACCCCGATCACCATGGATTATCTTCTAGTTAGATAATTTCTTTATTTTATTTTAATTGACAATACTACTTCTCTTAAAAACCAAGCGTAGAAGTACTGAATATGATATATAATAAGAAATATACAAGACGATACGGATACTATTAATTTAAAAATGATAATATAACTTAAATTTTAGAGAAGTTTTTCATGAAATAAATATATTACATATAAAAATTATGTCATAAGTGGGTTTTTGTATTTTTTTCCCATTTATTATGAGTATTGGAATAAAATATAACCTTTAATACCAAGATAATTATTTTCATGTCAAAATAAGTTAGAAAATGCATTTCTGTAGCCTTAATTTTACCCTTATGAATTATTGTATACATTATATTTTATAAACAAATTGTAAAAATAATAATATATTAAATATAAATATGGATATTTTTAAATTTTTGGGAGTAGCGTTTTCTTTCGTCTTGATGTATAAAAAAATGCGTAACCGCAATAAAGTTTTTTTTTGATAAAATTGGAGTTATCCCGTTTGCAGATTAAGCTGTCGTTGCATAAAAACATTACAGTACGTTTGGATCAAAACAAATTTAATTTATGCATAGATATAAACATAAGATATCGCATGAGTGGCTAAATACGTGGTTATTTCAAGTGGAACAAGTGGCCAAAAATATCAGTAAACATCTCTCTTCATATCTTCAGTTATATTTCACAGTAAAATGGGTAAATGCATTGTTACTACATGCCATATGGACTCAAACATACACTCAAATACATCTAGCCTCACTTTTTACCCCCTGAGTTACCGTAATCGCCAAAGTATTGTCACAGTCACTCTCAGTGGTCACTAGAAATGTGTTGAGTGAGGGAGACAAACTTATGCCTTTATCGAATAGGAGAGAAGAGTGCAACAATACACGGGTTTACACGAATTATTTATATGCAATACGATATCTAATGTTTATATCTATGAATTTATGTAATTACTTTTGCATTAAATGGGTATTAATTTGAATAAATATTAGGCATTAAATATCAAAGTATTAACTGTCCGACTAACTAATAATAATGCAGAATAAATTGCACATTTTAAATATAAATTATTCAAAGATTCAGTCAACACGAAGCAGCAATCATATCAATACATAAGATTTGAATATAAATAAAATCCCTAATCAGGGTCAAGTAAATGATTATAAGGCGGTGATTTATAGATCGTCCAAGCCCGAAACGCGCTCTGTTTAACTCCACATATAAGAGTGGGTATAAAATCCATTTTGACGGGTGAAATGTGAGCGGTCCTGAAAGTTAGTTTGGTCGTCAATAAGGCTGTGGGTTTCAGCAATTGACAGACGTAGTAAAGTCGTAACAGAGGAGCTATGCGGGGTTTCACGACTTAATCTGCGAAGTGGGACTGGCTTTATGGAGATTTATGCCACCAATACCTATTTGTATTGTTGCCATACTCTTCGCCCTTTCAAATAACCACCGCCACCGTTAAATATATAAATTACACCTTACACTTTTTGCATTTTAACAATATAAGTATTTTCATACAATCATCAAGGAGTTATTAGTATTATGCGAGATGAAGCAACACCGCCGGTATTAAAAGGCCGGACAACTGGATGTATAAATTTCAAGCAGATGAGTTATACAGAGGCAACAATCAAGACTCATCTGCTTGGTCCACCATCTTGATATTTATACATCCAGTTGTATGCCATTTTTATCGTTCCTACATAAAAAGGTTGGTGTAAAGAGGTAATTTATTTTTTGGATTATTTCGATCGAATACACATAATATATAATTTGATTAATTTGCATATACTATTATTATTTTATTTATTCATATACACTCTTTGAACTAAATATTTATTTATAAATCAAAAGGCTATAGTTGTAAAAGTTACTCTTGTTAATCCACTGTGTATTTTAATTTTCATTTAGTTTTTTTATACAATAAATTCTCTGTTAAATATTGAGATTAATGGTACTAAGCATACATACATATATTGGAATATTTTATCATAAAATAGTGAATTAAACTAAAATTATAAACAAAATCTTCGATTTAAATTTAGGCTCATAATGGATTTCCATCAATAAGATCATTAGGTTTAGGTGAATTATTTTTAGTGTGTTCCCTAAAATAATATAAACAATAGAAATTATTGGTTTGTAAAGCTAAATTTCAATGTTGCATCTTCAATATGTGGGTATATTTTAAAATAATATTGATTAAATATCACTTAGTACAAGATTAGAGTCAAATAAAAACACTTAAATGCACGTTCGAATGCTTTTTGATGGGAATGTATGGGAAAGAAGAGAGTATTGAACCTGAGGCAGTATTATTAACCGATGCATGGCGAAACGATGAAAATAGCCTTTGATTTTTATGGTGATTTGATTGAATCTAATCATTTTGATTCTTCTCTCTCACGGTCATTATACTATTGGAATATTCGACTGACAGTTGAGGTGAAATTCAATTGATGAATGCCGGCATTTCATAGGTTTTAATCGAATTCGCCAGGTAACAAAGGGAATGCAATTAAGCTATATTTTAAGTACACAAAAGGAGGAAGGCGCTCGTTAGATTCTAAATATGAAAATGTGAATATATATAATTTTGATTTGTGTGTGAAAGGAACATTAGGGTGTCTCTGAAGAGGAAACACACAATTCGTTATTGTATTCGGAAGTCTGTGACAATGGATGAGGAGGTGTGGTTGACCTTAGTGTCAAACACAGACAGATCATCACAAAAAGTTACTAAATACTAAACAATGACAGAATAACAATAACACAAGTCGACGGACTCATAACAATCGCCTACTGAATTATACGCTTAAAATATAAACGATAATTATTATTAATTTGATGTTGGGAATTGGTTCTACAAAGCAAACCGTGGAATATACACAATTATTATTCCGTTGGTGAGTTATTCAAATATTGAAGACGGAATTGAATTTCCCCGAGTGAATATATAATATAATATAATCGAAGATCAAATTAGTAATGTATTGATTAGTTAATTTATTTATTACAATTTTTATTTATGCGTTATACATTGATTGATAATAGAATACATTTTAGGTTTACAGAGTTCAATATAAATATTTTTAATATAAATAACATGAGAAATTTCATTTTTATTCGACATGAAGTAATATTAAGTTAAAAAAAGTATTGAAAAAATTAATATTCGTACATTAAAGTATGGGAAAAAAATTAAAACCCATTTACAAATAGGAAGATTAATAAGTAGTTACAACAATAAAAGCTGTATTATTGAAACAATTACAAAATATAATGCTTAAAAACTAAATAACATTTTGTTTGGGTATAACCAAATTTGAGTAGGGTGGATTATAACAGTTTATTTTAAAAATAAAATAAATTTTGAATGAATTATGAATTTTCATTTTATTTGACATGAGGTAATATTCAGATAAAAAAGTATTGAAATAAACCCATTGAAAAATATGAGTATTGATAAATAATAACACCAATAAAATCTACAGTAATAATTTGAGTACTTGAACATATTTGAACGTAACTTAATTTTTTATAATGATATTAATTTTTGAAGATCATTGTAAAAATGAACATAGGTTTTTTGAAGTCATATTTGGTTTTATTTACATTAAAATAAGATGTTTCAAATTATAGGAGTTATAAGCGAAATCAAGTTTTACTCTATAACCACCAATGGTTTGTCTATGATTTAAGCATATACACGACAAAAAAAATTATAATATCAAATGCAAATTTTTATAACCTTCCCCGAGGTAAAATAATATTTTCTATAGTTAATGTATATTCATAATATTTTATTTTTTCATGTATCTGAGTAAACTTTCCAATACTAAAATAAAAAAATGTGGAAGTTAAATTAAAAAAAATATATATATTCGACGGGCTCCGCTAAGACGGCGATGAGTCGAAAAACACAACTTTACAGGACGGCCGAAAAACCGTTTTTTTAAGGTTTTTATTTAATATCTCTTTATTCAAATGTTATATCGTTTCACTGTTTTCGGAAAAACGTGCCTCATTGTGTTATCAACATACGAGTATTTTTTAAATATGTAATAATGCAATATTTAAAAGGGGGCAAGCTAAAAATTGTTCTTGATGGGAAGATTTGCGGAGGGGAAGCGCACGGGAAGGCGATACACGGAGTTATCGCTGTCTTCAATGTCCTTCTTGAAATACTTGGAGATGATAAGTCACACACGCACTACTATGCATCACACTCACACACTCTCATCCTAGCTCCCTCACACACACTACTACACCGACACGCACACACCCACAATATCTATTATACTACTATACCTACTACTACTACTAGCCGATATCACTACTATTACCTGCTTCATATAGAGACACTCACACCACTACCTTTAATAAAATAAATAAATATACACAAATACAACCGGTAAATTAGGATAAGCATTGGAATATCTCAAGTGACTAGAATTCCCAACTGATATTATTTTACTTAGAGTAATTAAAATAAATAGAGTCACAACGCCAATGTCTTTTGTTGTTATAAAATACACGCCCACTCCCCACTCTTACACTTAAGTACAAGAAATACAGTGGCGTTGGAGGTAACAAATAAAAATAATAAAATATATTTGCTATAATATATAATGATAAATAATACATACAAACAATAATAACTTAATATAAAAAACATAAGATTTACAAATATAAAATCAACTATTAGTTATTAAATAAAATTAATCTATTATACAAATTTCAAAGACGGATATTAGGAGAATAAAAAAAGTGTGATAATGTAGTCGAATATCTAGGTATTTATTAGAAATTATTATAATTATTTGTATTGAATGATATTCTAATGGAGAACATTTTAAATTGTGCGATGTTGACGACTCAAAACAATTTTTATTTATAAAAATATTTAGCACTTAGTTAGCAATAAGTTTATTTTTGTATGAGTACATTATTGATATCGATAGAGCGCAGTTTTCAGCATCTTTGCATACATTGACAATATCTTGTGAGGGATTAGTTAAACCACCACGATCTTTTTGAGAAATTCATCATGAGTAATTATTCAATTTATTTCCCACAAGTGCATCTAAACATAAACTACAAGTCTATTTTATGGAATCCAAAGTATTATTTTTGATTTGTCGACGATGACAAAAAATTATAATTTCTAGAGGAGACAATTTTAAAATATCTACATCGTCTAATGGCACGCGATTACCTGTTGATGCTTTTATTTGGACATGAATTAACAATTTATTATTATCAATTAAATATTCGATACAGTCTCTTTGGTCGACTGTTACGTTCTCGATTATATTACTAAGAAAAATACACTTTTTACATTTTTTCAGTCTTCAAATTATTCCTCTGAGATTGCGATTTTTATATTTTAAGAAATTGTTCTCGTTCATTAGTGATTCTAAATCGAAAATATTTTTTGCTACACCTGAAATAATAAATAAATTTAAAAACTTAATTATTCTTATTTTTAAAGATAAGTGAAAAAACATTAATTTTTACATTATCTACATCCATAATTTAAACGTGTTCGTTATTTAATTTGGACGAACTATTAACACCAGTATAAATGCTTTGATCGCATTTTTCTTCCATTTGTGTCCAACCAAACATTCTCATATTAGTCCTATTTATCCCAAATGTAGTCTATGTTATTAAATATAATACAGCTGATCAAAACGAAATATATTTAGTAAAATACGAAAATAATCGCTATGTTAGAGTGAAATAGTCGCTATATTCATTGACAAATGTATGCTAGTAAGTGTAACTGCCCAATGCGATTTGTTCATTGGGTACACACAAACATGTTTGCTGCTGTCTGGAATTTGGTTATTGCGAAAACACTAACTTGAATGAAATAGTGAAGCCGATTCTGATTATTAATCGTATGCGCCTGCTTATGCTACCCGGTGCCCAAGAAATATTACAACGTTATTAATAAAATCAAATATACATAAAGAATTATTAATTATGTAATAGAAATCACGTGGTTAATCCATATAGAGTATTAAATTACCAAACACGTCAACCAACAATAAACTCTTTATATATGTTTTTTGAGAATTCATTTGATTTTTCTACCCAATTTGAATGAAGTTAGTTCATTGTAAGTTTGAATCGTAATGAAATTATCAATTAATAATTTATTTTTGTCAAACAGGAAATTTTTTACATAAAAAATATGTTTTAAGATATAGGTACTCACCGAAAAAAGATATCTTCTTTTTATTCATGGATTTGGATTCAAAAAAATTCACTACACAATAAACCATTATTAAAAAATATTTCAACAATAAGACAACAACCTTGCGTATCAAATGCAGTACACAAACTAATGACTAACTTTAAGGAATCGTCTACGCTTTCACTGTGTAAACCTTGCAAAAACAAACGCAATTAATAATGTGAAATTTCTAATTCTTGTTAGAATTTCATAATATTAATACCTAAAAACCATTTCAAATACATATTATATGGTAATAGATAAATAATTTTTCGTTTTATATATTTTAAATATTTGTGATATAATATCATATTTGTAGTCGTTATGTGGTATTTTTGGATTAATTAATAAAATTTTGTTTAAATTTTTTATTTTGCTAATAAAAATGAGTAATATACTTTTGGAACATAGTACGTCAGGTCGTGAAATTTCTGAGAAATTCGCTTCCTCGTAGTTTCATATCACTTGAAGGCGGTGGCGCGGCAGTATACTTCTGTCTCGCCTCCACTTGTATACATCATATTTAAACATAGAGAACAATAAGACGTTCTCAGTTCCCTAAAACTGATTGTGACTCTATTATTTCCTTACTCTGAGTTATTTTAAGCATTCATTCCTTGACCACTTCACTTAATATGACCATACTCTATAGTGTTTATAGGAATTGCAGTTTTGTTTGAATATAATACAGATAACAAAATATAATGCTTTTTCTCAAAAGCAATTCAAATAAAGACAAATGGTAAAGATATTCATTCACTCTGTTGAAAAAATGGTTTTATTAGTATACTTTTTCTCATACATTAATATTGAATCGCATGTGACATAATTTTATTGGCTCTTCCTATCATTTTATCATTATTAGTGTCTATCCTCGCTATAGCCGATATGACACTACATTGGGATATTGAGATTGTTGTACGATTACCTGTAATACTCACTCAATAATACCAAGTATGCAGTTATAAAATCATTTACAATTAATAATTTGTATTTTTAATTAGTTCGTACATTACATTTCGCATATACGTAATATACTAAGGATATTTTTCATTATAAATATAAATCTCCTTCATCGAATTATTATATTATTTATGATTATAGTAACTAGTGGACGATTCCAAAAAATTTTAATCCTTTCGTTTCTCTACTATTTTTATGATATTGTCTTTAAATTCTAGATTACTTGCGTTACTGACCTTGTGTCGATAATTTTCCATTTTTTGTCATCGCTGCTATTTTTACGAGGTGCACTGATTGATATTAATGGGAAAATTTCCGCTATTCATTTTATAGAAGTCATTAAAGTTTTCAAACCACACACTTAATTAACAAAATCACTATTCAATAGTGACTTCTCACAAATAAAACAAAATCAGCTATTATATTTAAAATTGTATTAACGTCGCGTCGTCTCATCTTATAGAAATACACAAAAAAATAATGTTATGGCGTTGAAAGTCTAAAGAATACTGAAACTTTTTCCAAAATATCACACAATAATTATAAGAGTGAATAAGCCCTTGAAAAATATCAGGTATTTGAGGGTTTTTGGATTTTAAAAAATCAATGAAAAAAAATAATCCAAGAAACAGATATATCAGTTCAATTTAATATAAAAGTGTTTTTACCAAACCACTTGAACGATGTCCGAGGTATTAAGTAGTAGAATGAATGAATGTATGAATTCTAAGAATGGTTATTTAATTGAAATAATCAGTAAATGAAATAAATATTGATAATTTAAAATGACGATAGTATTAATTGTCATCCGCTTGTTTAGTTGCAGCTAATAATAAACTTCGAAGCCTCTGTGTGATTTATTGAAAAAAAAAAACTGTTTCTACAAATTTTCAGCTTGTTATGACAAAATACCCTATTTTAATAATAATAGAGAATAATAGTTATTTAATGAAAAAAAATATTTTTTAAACATCTCACATATGTGGGAACATATTTAGTGGCAAGTTTTTAAATAAAAATACAACTGGTAAATTAGGATATTAGTAATATATTATGTTCACAATACAATAGCCATATGACTTGACCACTTCACTGAATAAGACCATAGGAACTCTTTTCTTATAATACTCACTACTTTATATTATCGTATTTATTGGAATTGCAGTTTTGTTTGAATATAATACAAATAAAAGGGTATTTCATCATTCTGTTGATTTGCTGATAAAAACACACCTGTTGGAAATATTTGTAAAACCCAAGAACCACTTATAGTTTTTGGTTTCAAAAGTGTTGATAATCCACCAATTTTATTACAAAGCAGGAGTCTTTGTTTCGACCACTTTTAAAAAAAATATAACTTTTATTATTTAATATTATCACTGAAAAATGTGTTTTTTGAAATTATAATATTAAATTATTATTAAAAATGAAATTATTTTTAGTAAAGTAGAGTTTGAACAAGTGATCGTGAAGAAGAAGAAGTATTGCGGCATCCCTGAAATGTTTGAATCTTTTTTGAAATGTGTAATTGTTGGAGAGTATTGTATGAGTATTATAAGGCAGGAAGAAAGGGACTGATAGTGATGG
>JAGTTH010000443.1:0-80191 GCA_022606485.1 Agraylea sexmaculata
GCATAACAATTTCCACATTTTATACTTCATTTTTAAAATAAAAAAATTCTTTAAAACTTCTTTAAAGCAACAATGAAATCAAAACTCAAAGATAAACGTCCTATTAAAAAACCAGGCAGAACATAAAAAAACATTAACAAATTGAAAATTTCAATTAAAATTATCCTAGTATGTAATAAACATCAATAGCTTCAGTCGCAGAATATGGAGCAGAGTTTTTTTGTCTAGACTTTGTAGTGATTTTAATAAATATTTTTATAGTCGATACATAGTTTTATATTTAGAAGTGTTCTTCGCCGGATGTATTTTAATAAATGAAGAATGTATAATAGCAGCAAAGTGAAGACTTAAAGCCAGAAATGACGTCCTCAGGCACGTTCTGCAGCCATTATCCTTTTTCTGGATGGATGTACCGTTAACTACACACTATAACTTATAGTTATAATAATAACTCCACAGCCACGTGCAAAAGCTCCTGGAATGCCTTCTTCCAAACTAGACAATACGATTTTTTGTGCCTAACCTGCCTTCCAAGGTACAACAATCATTGAAACTCTCCAAAAGATTACAATGGATTGTTTCGCATTGTACACCTGAATTCAATTGAAAACTATTCTTCACAATTAAATATACAGAGTGGACTTGAATTAAATGAAAATATTTTAAGGGGTAACGAAATGAAAAAAAAATGTATTAATTCATATAATATTTTTGTGAAATCAGTTGAACCAATCAGAGATTTTACATACTTTAACATTATATTTATTTACGCTCCGAGGAGCTTTTTTTTAATTTTATTTTAGAAAGGGTCTTTTTTATACACAACAACGTGTTAATTGTCTGTCGGTGATCTTAACTATTGTTAGTTACACAGGTTACCGACAGAGCGGCTCTGTCCGACTTAATAATCGCCTCAGTATTTACCTTACAATCCAGGAAATCAGAGTAAACCTGGATCGAGACGATCGATCGGGATTTTATTAATATTATTCCCGATCTCCCAGTCGTAATAAACGATCAAATCAATTTAAAAATTCTTGACTTGAGTGGGATTTGAACCCATGACCACAGTATTTGTAGCCACGCTTCTTATCCCCTGAACTATTACGCTGGTTAATTAATATTAAAGTGTATTAAAGCGAAATAATTCTGAAAAAATGAATTTACCTCGATATACCAATTTTTATTATTTATTTCGCATTAATATGCTTTAATATAATGATAAAGTATAAAAAATATTAATTACGTATTTAACAGACACAATACATATGCGTCAGTCACAACTGAGTACTTCACAGAAACAGATGATTCCAAGATGGTGGCCCAAACACGTTTTCAAAAGCACTATTAATATTCTCAGTTAATTTCAAGTCCAACCTGTATTAATCGTAACAATCACTAGCTTCAATTTATTAAAAAATATAGCTTAATAATTTTTCTTAATAAAAGTAAAATAGTACGTGGACTTTTAATAATTGAGAATATTTTAAGAGGACATTTTACGATAATAATAAATAAATTAAATAATTTCACACTTTGACTCGCATATTATTTTCAGCTATTAATAAGCCGCTGTCAGTAACAATGTTACCCAAACTGTGTAATTATTATTTTTAAATAATCAATTGATTGGCGTTATTTTATTTATTGATTAAAACTATATATTTATAAATGTGCATACGCCTTTAACCGTTGATGACAGCAACTTATTATTATTAGCGGAAATAAATATTGTTGCTACTAATAGGTGAGCCAAACTATGATATTATTTTAGTAAACCCTAATTTTGTACGAAGTTAATGTTATTTTAAAGGATGGAATTAAAATTAAAATATTTGATTATTATAATAATAATATATTTATGTAGAACAATCTGTATAATTTTATTTCCTCCTTCAGGAGGTGTGCTTATTTTATTTATTTATTAATGCATAAATGTAAACAAACATTTTTACCGTTGATGACAGCGGCTTGTTATAATTAGCGGAAATAAATATAGTTGCCACTGATATTGAATGAATTATTTAAATAAACCCTAATTTTGTATGAAGTTGATGTTATTATTACATGGATGGAATTAAAATAAGCAAATTTGATTGTTAATTTTTTTTAAACTCACAATTAATTATTTAACTTGCTGAGGATTTTGAGGATTATTCAAACCCATTATGTTTAAAACAAATGTGGACAATCACTAGAATGTCCTATTTTTTTATTTGTTTTAATTCATGAACAATGGCGAATTAAGTATTAGCATTTTTTCAAATGATATCCAGTATTGATTGAATAGAATGATAAGAGTTACTATGGCTTCTGTATGAGTTATCCATTGTCTCATTATTACAAGGTCTACCCTGTTTAGTTATAAGATAACATACCGACCAAATATTGTATTATGCTGGTGGTAAATCAAAGATTCTCAATTGAATATGCTTTATAAAAAAGCCATTGGACACCCTCCTATCCGGGATGATTGGTCATGCAAGCTATGATTTATATACAATTATTAATATAATATATATAATTGTCTAACTGTGTGTATTTCAATAATAACTAAAAAAAAAATATATCACTCCTTCATAATTGAAACGTGTAAAAAATATATTATATTAAATTGAAATTTTCAATTTGTTCGGTTTTCTAATAGGACGGTAATAAGTTGTTTATTTTTTCTTATCTGTGACATGTTTTTAATTTTCTAAGTAAATTATAAACAAAATAAATTTCTATTAAGGTTTTCATATGATGACAACACTCACTGCCAATATTTAAAAAAGCTAGTCTCCTGATAAATACTGTTTTTTTTTAAATTGTCAGCTTATTATGCATTATTAAACATCTCTAATATTATTATGAAATTAATTATTATCATTAATGTACACGTTTCGAGATTTTAGATATGTATAAATTGTAGTCAAATAATTATATATAATATTTTCCTTCCATCTGGTAACACTGATGGTTGATTGATGGATCCGCACAGACATATAACATACACACACCTTAGACATTTATATATATTATATTCTGAATATAGTCCATATTAACAATATGTTCTGATGACGAAATCTCGACCAAGAGATTTCGTCATCAGAACATATTTACATTTTAATACGGGGTGGATGGGCAAATTTTAAAGATTTTTATATTATTGTTATTATAGTACCAGCGTAATAGCTCAGGGGATAAGAGGCGTGGCTACAAATAATGTAATCATGGGTTCAAATCCCACTTAAGTCAAGAATTATTAAAATTATTTGATCAGTTATTACGACTGGGACATCGGGAATAATATTAATAAAATCCCGATCGATCGTCTCGATCCAGGTTTACTCTGATTTCCTGTATTGTAAGGTAAATACTGATTATTAAGTCGGTGACCTGTGTAACTAGTAATAGTTAAAATCACCGACAGACAATTAATTAACACGTTGTTGTGTCTAAAAAAAGCTCCTCTGGGTGTAAATAAATAAATTATTATTATTGTGAACTCTTTTCCACCAATTATGCCACCTACAGGGCTTGTTTAGGAGCGACTTTATATAGTAACATATAAGTTATTGCTTCCTACACCTTATTTTGTTTTATTTTATATACGTTCTAATTATACATTTTTTTATAATACTATTATTTTTTTTATGTGTACTTTTCATTTTTGTCTTGTCTATTAAAAAATATGGAAATAAATAAATAAAATAAATCCGAGAATTTAAATAGAATGATATAATTTACCAATTTTAATAGAAATATAACCCGTGCAGTGTCCAATGCACACATTTAATCCGATTTATGGTTATTACGAACCTCGGCCAAGAGGGTGAAAAAAAGGTTGTCAATTGCTGACAAATATAGAGCACTGCGCGGCTTGCATTTTTATTATGCGGTAAAATGTATCATTCTACATGAATTTTCTGATATTAACGGAACAATCTTAACATATAATAAGGGAAATCGTTGCAGAGCTCGAATACGTCAAAGTGCTTAATTACACCCACTTGTCTAATTATTAACACGAAACTGTATTTACAAATTAATATCGATACCACAGGTATATTAATACAAGATGGCGGACCAAGTAGACCTCGACTAATTGGGTGAAAAAACAGGTTTTCAATTGCTCACAATTGTGGAGCACTGCGCGGCTTGCATTTTTATTATGCCGTAAAATGTATCATTTTATTTTAATTTGCGGATATTAACAGGTATATGTTATAACATATAAAATTCAATAAAATAAAATTAATATTTTTTAAATTTGCATTGAATTTTATAGTTTATCCCGTGAATATATTATTATTATACTGCATGGAATTTAAATAATATATTTGATTATTAAAAATACTTGGCTATTCACAATGGCTTCTCTGGTATAAAAAGGACGCTGTTGGTTTTGCGATTGCGCGGAAGAATTAACAACGACCACCAGATTAAAGGTAATTTAGGCGTGATTTATGAACATTATGAACAAATGTCGATAGTTTACATGTAATATTTGACAAAGGACATTACAACAGTGTAATGCGAGGGGTGAGAACACTTTACAGGGAAGGGAGGAGGGGGACTACGAGAACTACCCCATAAGCATTTATAATATCGATTCGCCGGCAATCCTTTTGCTCCTTACTAATTACAATATTTACAAGGCCAATCAATCATGATTATGTACTAATCTAAGTGTATACTTAATCCCGCACAAACCAAACTGTAAAAACGCGCGAGAATTGCATGAGGTCCTAGTATTGTAAAAACCGCCCTTGTAATAAGAATAATACGATTATAGTATACTCAACTAATTTAGATGAATTTATTATGAGGAAATATGAAGAAGCACTAACCGGTCTTTGAACTCTGAACCACGACTAGCCGCACAACAGTCAACAGTCAACAGCTCAGCCACCAGCAACAGTACAACAGTACAACAGTACAACACAACGGCAGACGCTACCCCCAACTGAACAGTGTTGCCTACACACTCGACCGTTAATTGTTTACATCCTTTTATCATTTATACATACACAATGTTGCTAGCCGATTACATTATTTATTCCAATTTATGTGCCGCAACGGACTGGGCCAACTTCAGTACATTATGGAGGCATAATCCATCACCATTTCAATGAATTTACGACTGTTAAGGTGTTGAATAAAACACATATTTATCATCACATGGCTTAGTTTTGAACTTTGACAAAAAATATGATGATAATTAATAGGTTCGAGCTTGTCCGCTGTAAACAGAAATGATAATGTCATGTAAAAAATGTAGAATGTTTTGGAAGTATCGAGAAGATGAGTCGCCAACTGGCAACATCAGTCCCGGCTGTCAAAATAATCGGTTGGTTGATGGAACTTTTCAGACAGAAGCCAGATTATTGTTAGCGATGTCTCAGATGCTTGGCGTCATTGTCTCAGGAAGACTCGTATGTACCACTTTATCTACTGACTCCAAACTCTCTCCACGTGTTATACATTATCACTACTTAAACCACCACACGATACGTATCTTTATTTACAAACTACTCCCAAAGCAAAACTCTTTGTTGTTAGGCACCTTATTTGCATTATTTTGTTCAACTCATGTATTCTTATCGATTTCAGGTACAGACCGATTTTTCCCAATTAAGTGAAACACAATTTTTAATCACAATTCCCGATGCAGATAACATTAACCATGTCGTTGTATTTCTTACTGGCGCAGTGCCGCTTCCTGAAGGCACAGTAGGAATGGGTAACTTATTTCATTATTTACCGATGACCGTATTAAAAATGCATACAAAAAATTTCAACTTTAAAATAAATATTTGATAGATAAAACAATTAATATATACATGCAAATAAATTTTGATAAAAATGTCAAAGTGTAACAGATACTGTATTTCTGCTTATAATTTGATTAACTCAATACAACAAATTTAATCTCAATAAAAATTCAACTCCCAATATTTCTATTTTTATTTAATTATAAAATATTTATTACAGTCGATATCATTTAATATAGAAATATCTGTTAATGTTAATTGACAAATTGGTACTGATTACCAAATTTTATTTTTATACCTGTTCAAATAAACAAATATTTTGGTGCCAACGATTTTGTATTAAGTGTGCATGATGTGTTTATTTATCAAAAAATATGTTCAATTATCAAAATTAATGAATTATAGATTTGAATACAAACCACAGATTGTCGGGAATTTAATGTAAAGATATAAATAAGTGTTTTTTGATAAAATTAATCCTTTTCATAATTTGTGAATTTTTAGGCAACTAAAGTGTGGTAATTTAAATAATTTCAGTATACTTCAGCTGGCCGGATCCCAATGCTCCTCCCAACTGGCAGCTTCTCGGCCACATATCCAACTGTAAACCATCTGCGATATTTAAAATTTCGAACCTGAAAAAACTCAGTGAAATGGAAGGTATAAGTTAGAAGGATATTATGTAAAACATCATAGTTTACATTCTCATTAATAATATAAATCTGTTTTAATAAGCAGTAAGCGGAGAAGGAGGTTTCATAGGAACTTTTGGACAACAACAGATATGCCACAATGCTCAAATTGGCATTTCTATAGAACCGGAAATTAATGCTCGGCTAATAGTTCCGGCAGCTGTGAGTACTATTATAATAAAAATATACACTCCCATTATAACCACTAATTTATTATATTATTTTTAGGTTCCCCCGGTGTCTCACTTAAGTTTTGGACAAAAAATGCTAGAGAATTTCATTAACTATGCAGGAAGCTTTGCAATTACTCAGTCTGAAATGCAACCCAATCCGGGAGTAAGCTTTGTCCCGTTGAACACATTACAAACTTGGTATCAGACTTTCGAAAGAAGATTGTTACAAAATCCTAACTTTTGGAAATCGTAGTTCATAATTTAATGCATGACTTTTAAATCAATCGGTCCTGCCAAGTGGCCGCCACAGATCATTTTACTTTAAAAATGTGTTCATAATTTTTGTACCAATGTTATATTGTTAACATTTGGAATATGTTTTAAGTTGGAGAAAGAAAAAAAAAATAATAAAAAAAACCTTTTACTTTTATTATATTTGTTTTATTTTTTTATTTAAAACTGGAATATTGTTGGTGTAAAGAACTATGACGTATTGATTGAAGATGCGATTTTATGATTTATGAAATATATCAATGAGAATTATTGAAAAAATATTAATAACTGTTTATTTTATCCTGATTGAATGAAACAATACATAGCACCATTTGAGGTTATCCGAGTGTAGCTGTCAACATGTCTACGAGATGGTAATCAAAATAATTAAATTACTTAATAATACGGCTTTAAACTATTGAATTTTACTCACAATTTGTTTATAGTATTCGATTGTAGTGATAGTTGTAAATTTTTATAAGGTTTTGTGGTAATATAAGTTACTGCCATTGTTTTGAAAATACAATAATAAGTGACATTTCACTAAAAGCAAAATATTATAAAAATTGTTCAAAGTCTCGATCACAAGCAATATAATTGAAGATGGTCCTTTCTTTTCTTTTAGGTATCCCATTTATCAAAGAGGAAATCCACAACTTAGAGTATTTTTACCTAATTTCTGGATGAAATTAGTCAACCCAACCGATCAAAAACAGCCAGAGAATATTGTACAGTTTGAATGTTCCATGGAAATGACCAGACATGATATCAAGTCGTATTTGGAAAAGATTTACAAGATCAACGTCGTTAATGTAAGAACTAGAATAGCTATGGGAGAATTCCGCAAAGAACCAAGGCGAGGATACGTTATACAAGAGCAAGATAAAAAAATTGCATATGTCACAATGGTAATGTTTATCACTACACTGTATTATAAAATATTAATTGAATGTTTTAATATTTTAGCCACCATCTGATAAGTTTGTCTTTCCCGATGTGTGTCCGGATAAATTAAAGAAGGAGCAAGAAAAAGAAAAGAAAAATCTCGATGAAATGAAACTATCTTATAGAAAATACCTGAACAGGAATAAAGAGAGGAAAGATTTACCCGGATGGTTTTCACTTTAGATAATAAAATAAATGTATTAAGTAATTTATAGCCCTTTCAATTTATGTACATCAAGATTTAGTCAATAAAAATGTTGATATATTGGTTATTGATTGTTTTTATCAATATTTGCTAGTAAGCGGTCTCGGTAGATTTTCCAGTTTTTGCGGGAGCGGGTGAGATATTGAAAGACAATTTAAATTAGTAGGTAATTATTATTAACTATCAATATTCACAGCAATCTTAATCACAGCGTGATTCATGGTAAAGGTATAAAATGTAGACATAAAATTTGGTCAAAATGTTTACGATGATATTTCTCGTAGAGTGTAGCTTCTGCATGATGGACAGAATTTAAAATCCGAAAGGAAGATACACTGTAAATGAAATAAATGCACTCAGTGACTGTTTGGTATGATTGGAAAGGCAGCCTTACATTGGTGTGGATGGAGCAGGTCTTCTGAACTCTTCCCCTGAGGATCATCCCGCAGCTCTTGCAGAACACGAAGCACTTGGCCCTGAAACAAGTGCACTCTGAACACTTTGCAGGAGTTGCTTTGGCGACAGTTGCAGGCTTCAGGGACTGGGAAGTCATCTTCGAAGGCCGAGAAACAGACATTATAAACAGTCTGCCTTGCCACTGCGACTATTTGAATACAACTAAAAACAGATTCTCAAACTGTCAATATTTAAACAACGATAATTGCATGGCGATAATTCTGCATAAATACTCAATTAATATTGTTTTACAAATAAATAACCCAACTAATTGAATCAGTGGCGGCTCGGCCTTATTATGCATACATTAATATAAAATGAAAACCACATTTTCATAAATATTTTCTATTTGAACGTGTGTATTTGAAATAAACATGTTTTTTTGTCATTTTTAATATTTTCCTTGTGATTGATTTTTATTTAGTAACTTGACAAATCTGTAGTTGTATTTTTTAGTTATGTACTTACCTATGCTCTCTTTTGTTTATTTTTTCCACTGGTCGCTATTGGATAAAATCATCTCCATAGTTACGTTAATCGATATTTTTGATATTTGTTGTAAAACATGAATGCAGAGGTTAAAAAAATTACAAATGCTAATTTGGCAACAATATACGGAAGGTAATAAATTTAAATAAAAACTTTGAGAACCAAAAATTTGGTAAAGGGCGGGAGATTTCACCATATTTAAATGTGTCTTCATAATTGTCTCATAGTGAAAATATTATGTGTATTTAGGATTCCAGGACCGGCAGTAGAAAGATGCCGAGTAGCATTCTGTACAGATTTGGATAAATCGGTATTAATAAATAATTTCGAGCGTAGAGGCTGGCTTCAGGTCGGTCCCGATGATGAATGGAACTTTTATTGGGCGGGGACTCAAACATGCAGAAGTCTCTTCAGCGTGGACAGCGGCTATAGAATGAATGATAACCAGTGAGTTTTGACATTATAAATAAACAATAAAATATTCATCATTCACATTAAAGGATCATCAATCATTTTCCCAATCATTACGAGCTGTCGAGGAAGGATCTTTTGGTAAAGAATATAAAAAGGTATAGGAAAGAATTGGAGAGGGATGGAAGTCCCCTCGCTGAAAAGGCTGAAGTGGTTTTACAAAACGGACAAACGGCTGTCAGATATATTCATTTGGATATAATACCAATCACATTTGTATTACCGGCAGGTTGTTTCCGATTTGTATTGTCTAAATTCATTTAATTCATAGACTATAACATGTTTGTCGAGGAATATCGCAAATCACCACAAAGCACGTGGATAATGAAACCATGCGGTAAATCACAAGGCACTGGTATATTTTTGATAAACAAACTGTCGAAGTTGAAAAAATGGTCGAGAGAGGCAAAAACTCCCTTCCATCCGCAATTATCCAAAGAAAGCTATGTTATTTCAAGGCTAGTTGAACGTTTTCAATGAATAAATTTATTTCTTATCAATGTTTAATTGTTTATTATTACAGGTATATCGATAATCCACTTCTGATAGGAGGTAAAAAATTCGATCTTCGGCTTTATGTTTTGGTCACATCTTTCCGCCCCTTGAAAGCGTACTTATTCAAACTAGGATTTTGCAGATTCTGTACTGTGAAATATGATGCCAGTTTAACCGAGTTGGATAACATGTATGTGCATTTAACTAACGTCAGCGTTCAAAAGCACGGGGTGAGTATATTTAAATGCTAAGTAAAACAAAGTATCCTTACGATAATTATTTTCAGGGTGAATATAATAGTCTTCATGGCGGAAAAATGAGTGTGCAAAATTTAAGACTTTATTTAGAAGGAACTAGAGGCAAAATTGTTACTGATAAATTATTTTCCGCTATACAATGGTTGATAGTTCATTCATTGAAAGCCGTTTCACCCGTAATGGCAAATGATAGGTAACTAATAAGTCATACAACGATATTTGCATTTTATTAATTATTTAACTATAATTTTCAGGCATTGTTTTGAATGCTATGGTTATGATATTATAATTGACAATCATTTAAAACCGTGGCTTGTCGAGGTAATTATATACAGTCAAAGCTCTTTATTCGATTTTATTTTCTTTCGATAATAGTGGATGGAATTTAACCATTGAGAATATGTAAATAAAAATATTAGATTTTACAGTTATGGTTATCTGTTAATGGTAACCATATTTATATCTGCCAATTATAAATAAAAATGGCTGTAACTTACACAATACTCTATTAATAATTAGGGGAAAATAAACCTTGAATGTATTTAATGTTAAATATTTCTAGGTAAACGCATCACCTTCGTTGACATCGACAACAGTAAATGATAGAATATTGAAGTACAAATTAATCGATAATATAATATCCGTAGTCTTACCACCGGATGGTATTCCGGAGTAAGTATTTTTAACAAATATTAATATATGAATATAATGTACCTTTTAAAACTGTCTCCAGTGTTAGATGGAACAAAGTACCTTCTCAAGATGCAATGGGCAATTTCGAGCTTTTGATAGACGAGGAGCTGGCTGCACAGGAAGAAGCCAACATTCACAACGCGCCCGGATCGAGCAGATTGAAAAACAACAACAGATGGAAATAATTATAAAATTGATATTATATTTACAAGAGTCTGGATAAAATTACAGAGTTAAGGCAACACAATAGTTGATCAAAAAGATAATCAGTCTTACATGTATATAAAAATTATAACATGGCATACAAAGAGGAACTAACAATATAAATATAAATAAAATTTAACTTATCATCTATGTATTTAGAATGTACAGTAAAATGCTACACTTCAAGTGACACCCGTTCAATTTATATATAATATATTTAATCTGTCGATTAATAAAATTCCTGTAATTATTTACAACACATCTAATAATTACAGCTAAACACGATACAAAATATTGACAATATTCATATTTGCATAGTCTTATCTATCAATTATTTATTTAAGCACCTTTTAATTTCAAAAACTTAAATTTCTACATTTGTTTATTTTAATTCAAAGTAAATGCACTTCAGAGTCTATAAAAATTGGGAAAATTATTTTAAATATTAATTACATCAATTTATGTTTTAAAGTAATAACTCTATGGAAAAGGTCGATTTTATTTTAAAGGCACACTATTTAGGCAGTCATGCAATCGGTTTCGATTCATGTAAAATTACATATTTACTATAAATCTTTGGAGTGGTTTTTTGATCGATATTGTATTAGTTTGTAATTAAGTTTTTCAATGTAATACATATGTACCTACATGTTGCATAGAAAAATATACAAGTTTAATATTTACATGGAACATAAGTACACTGGGTAAGTATTAGATTAAGCTCGATAAATTGTATGTGAAACAAATGGACAAATTAAACAAATATTATATAAAAAAAACATAAGGCATTTTTTTGTATCTTTAAAATAGGAAGACTTAAAATTGCTCATTTCAATATAGAAAAATCTAAGGCACTATGTTTTTTCTTAAATATTTTAAGGCATTTTTTTAGGATTCATTGATACATATATACATTTTTGCAGCCACGAGTGACAAAGCTATGGCACATTTTATAGAATATAATGCTGATATTTACAAATTTTATGAATAAAGGCCTGTGTTACGAATCGTAGTGAGGCGGGACGGGAGATGGAGGAGGTGGAAGTGGTGAAAAGTATGTGGATGATCGAGATGATGGGGATGGAGGCGTGGGTGGGCAAGGAGTTGGAGGAGGAGCCTCCAAGTAGAGGCTGGGTCCAAGCATGGGATAAGATATAGTACAATCTGATTCATCACAAACGTCTGTGGAGCAAGGAGTAGGCGGGGGAGGTTGATTAATGTGACGATAGTGTCTATATGGGCGATGCCGTGGCGCAATGCTGATAGAAGGGGTAGTGGTAGCAGGACTAGGGGGAGGATTTAAAGGTTCTTGAGGATATCGACTGGCCCTGCTAGATCCATTGGTCATAGAGCTAGAAGCACCTGTTATGTGATTTCTATCATAACTAATAGTACTAGAACCGTGTAATGTAGACATTCTCATCCCTTCAATTAATTTAACCCCTGGTTTGCCTTGTCTAGAAACATTGCTACTTGAAGGACAGATTGTACTCGGTTTGTGTATGTGAATTTGTTTAGGGCTAAGTGGATCTCCAGCAGTATCATCCACTGGAAAACGACGGGCTGTCATAATTCGCCTTCGACAGAAGAAAACCATCCAGCCGATGAAAGATATAACACCAATAATAACAATGATGATAATTATATAAGGCAATTTCACATTCGAGGGAGGATTGTCGATTCGCCTTTGAGCACAGAAAGATGGTAATTCGTCAGCTCCATCAGCACAGTTTTCCCAACGATCACAAAGAAGTTTGGCTGGTATACAAACTCCAGTCCCTGGACACTGGAAATTGTGTGGACCATTGCAGCAGTTTGCCTCATCACTACCATCCAAGCAATGCTTCACACCGTCACACACAAATGATTCTTCAATACATTGTTCATCTCTGCATTTGAATTGTCCTGGACACGTATTGCAGTCGGCTTCATCTGATCCATTCGGACAATCGGTTTGACCATCACATCTAAAATTCAAATTGAGTTAATACTATCATCATAAAAAAAAATTATATATGCGTACCTCCATGCGATAGGTATGCAATCGCGAGCTTGGGATCTTTCTATAGCATGAGGAGAGTGAGCAATAGGTGTTTGAGTACAGGTGAAATAATGAGGACCACATGGGGGTGGAGGTCCACATCGAGCACCTCCATGCTGTGATGAAAGTCCCCTGGCACAGCCGCAAACACCATCTACTAAACACACTCCGCTACAGCCGCCTCCTCCCATACATGGATTTTTCAGATCCAACTGAAATATTGTGATTATCAATTACAGTAAAATATATTATGAACAAATATTTATGAAAATAGTGTATACTTTATAAACAGCCAATACGTCTGTAATGTGTGGAACGTGTAGTACAGGATGTGCAGGGGCATCTTTTTTGTTTAATGGCAAATGCATAAGTTGTCTTTCACCATCAATCCAGTATAGAGTGTTAGAAAGCACAGCGAGATACATTACAACTCCTCCCTGCCAGATTATCCGTCTGAAATTACATTGATGGTATAATAATATTGATTTTTTTGTAAATATATATACAAAATATAGATAGATAAATACCTTCTTTCTCCATTTAAAGCTGATGCGTGTATTTGCTTAGAATTTGCCCAATAAACAATATCAGTATAAGGGTCGACAGCTAACGCACTGATGTTCGGTGCTCTAGCTACTTCAAAGCGTTCTGCTCCATCTAAACCTGAACTCATTACTGCTCCAACACCCACATCAGCCCAAAACAGTAGTCTTTTGTATTGATGTAATGCTATGTGTCTCGGCATCAAAATATCACCTTGTACAACAACACCAACAGATGAAGCGTTATCTAATTTGGTGACATTAATGGTGTTTGTTTTAGCACATGACCAAAAAATAGCTCTTCCGATGGAGTCCACAGCTAAATCGAATGGATTAGACAATCCGGTGATGAGAACGGTGGGATTACCTATACCACTCTCATGTATATGTTTAATATTCTGGCCTCTATCAATCCAATATAGGTGTCTATTAAGTGGATCAAATTCAATAGCTCGCACCATTTTCAATCCTGTTAACGGCAAAAGAGCATCGGGACATTCATTACCACCCATTATGACTCTACCTATACCATTCCGTTGGCTGAACATTATGAATTCGGTAGGAGCTGTAAAATATACATTGGTTAGTTATGATTCTTGTAATATATGTATTTAAATAAAAATTACATACGAGAACATGACAGGGTGTCTTCGTCCAGGGTGTAGTGAGTAGGACAGGAACATTTATAGCCTAATTTGTATACTGATTTCGGCATTGGAATACAAAGATGTGAGCATCCTCCATTTTTATAAAGACATGGATTTTTCTCGATATCGTGAGAGTAATGATAAACTACCATATCTGATATATATTCTAGGTTAGAGTATATTCGACTTCTATTCAGACCTGCATTTATAGAAGCTTTCTCAATATCACCCGTATTCCAATCAGCCCAAAATAAATAATTCTGATGTAGAGTAAGGGCAAATGGCATAACAATATTTTCAGAGATTAGTTTCTTTCTGTTAGAGCCATTTAAATTGGAACATTCTATGGCAGCCGGTTCTAGTGTGACCCAATATAATGTTTTTTTCTCAGTGTCTATTGTGAGAGCGTTAGCACGTCCAACTTGATCTAGTAAAATAGCAGGAGAAGAACCATCCATAGCAGCTTTTTTAATTGATTTCGATCCCCATTCAGACCAATACATATAGCTGTAAAAAATATTGAAATTGAAGAGAAAAAAAATGGTACAAAAATGTATGCAAAAAAAAAATACAAACCCTTCTACTGGATCTAAGGTTATGCTTTTGGGTTTTCTTAAACCTTGCCATAGTAAAGCACGTCTGTTGGAACCGTCTAATCTAGCCATTTCTATTCTTTGGGCAGATGAGTCTGTCCAATATAAATTATTTCCATGCCAATCAACAGCTAAACCTAATAAATAATATTTTAAGTAATTTTGCTAAATTGCTTATGCATTGGTTGGGATAACAAGTACCTTCAACTGCGCTTGTCCATTCAACAATTTTTTCGGTATTGGAACCATTGATGGCACACCTCGCTATATTTTTGGTTTTGGAATCTGCCCAATACAGACGACTCTCAGATACGTGAATCGCCAAAGCACTAAAATTATGTTAAAATTATTAGTTTTTGTATGTGAATGATTTTTGAAATGAAATAGATAGTTTATTTACCAAACATCTTTGGCATCTTTCACCGGGAGAAAAGCATCATTATTAGGATTTTCAATACTGAGTCGGCCAATTTTATCTTTTCTAGCATACAATAAGAAGGCTGATGGTTTCACACAAGTTTTGTTATCTTTTCCCAATTCTAAACCTAAGTGTTTTACAAATCATGAAATTTTTGATTTCTGAATAGGTAATGTTATAAATTAAAATAAAAATTGTACCGATTGGACACCCGCATACATAATCAGTGGGTCGATTGAAACAAAGATGGGAACAATTGCCGTTACTGTGAGTGCAAGGATTGGTTATGAAGAATTCACCCACTTCGAAGGCTTTCAAGCCCATAATATCTGGTAGTTGTTCAACAATAACTTCTCGTTCAGTTCCTACAAATAATTGAATAAAACACATATGCAGTCATGAACCAATCAATTGAATTTGTTTCAAACTAAGCAGTACCTGTTATTTTGTGTACTTTGCTTAAGCTTCTTCCTTGCCAATCTGTCCAGTATAAATAATCACCAAGAAGAGTCAATCCAAAAATGTGTGGCAGGTTATCACTTAATAATTCTCTTCTATCTGTTCCGTCCATATTGCACACCTGCAAAAAATAAGATGTATAAAAAAATGAATCTTTACATAGTAGATATAAAAACTCACTTCAATCTTGTGGGTGAATGCATCACCCCAATAAAGCTTTTTAGCCTTGATATCTAATGCTATTCCGTTTGGCCAGCCTAAATGGTCAGACACAAGTAAAACTCGATCACTACCATCTAAAGAGGCTCTTTCGATTTTTGGCTTCTTTTTATACCAATCTGACCAGAACATCCACCCGAGAGACGGAGCCACAGCTATAGCTCTGGGATTATTCAAATCTTCATTGATCAAAACCTAAACATTAAAAAAGATTTTAATAAAAGTCTAACAACATTTTACACAAACACTTGCCTTTCTACTTGATCCGTCGAGTCTGGCTGTGGTGATTGTCCCAGCTGATGGATCAATCCAATATATATTTCCTGCAGCACTGTCAACTGCTAAGCCATCTGGTGTTCCGAGTTCGCCTTGGATTACAATTGTTTGATTACTACCATCAATTCGCACTCTCGATATTGTTTGAGCCTAAAAAATATACAATGAATGTTATATTTTTTGCAAAAAGATCATTTTACTTTTAATTTATTTAACAAACCAAATCATCAGTCCAATAGATAAATTTTTCTACAGGATCATAGTCGACACCTATGGCATGTTTAATACCGTGTAGTGGAAGTGGAAAACTAGTGTAATCGGGCGAATCTAAAGATATTCGATAGATGGCTTTCCGTAAAGCCAAAATAAGTTGTGTTTGAGGACCATTCGCACATTCCCATTTTGATATGAGTTTTACTCCAGTGGGGCATGCACATGAATAACCTGGCATTTATATAAAAAATATTATAAATTATTGTAAAAATTGTATGGTAAAAATATTCACATTACACAGACCTGGAGGGTTAGGAGACAACAAACATAAATGTGAGCAGTTTCCATTGTCAATTTGACAAGGATGTGGAGAGGCAGAAGGTGGTTGTCTCTTTGGGTCCCACACTCGAATATCAATCGGTACAACTCCCGGTCTCAAAACATCTTTGATGGGACCTTTAGTGGCTATATCCCAAGAATGAATGGACCTATTAAAAAATATGTCAAATTTGAGTGAAATTTATTTGAAAGTAATATATTAAAAGGTGATCAAATAAGAGTCCTCACCATGTCTGCCAATCAGTCCAAAAAAGTTTCATATTGAAAAGCGTCAAGGCATATGCATATGTTAAACCGTCTTTAACTACAGTTCTTCTATTTTTGCCATCAAAATCCATAACGTCAATAAACTTGAGCTTGGCATCGAGCCAATAAATTTGGTTTTTATCATAGTCAATGGTCAGACCATTGGGCCAGAATATGTTTTCCGTGACGATGATCTGCCTGGTCGTGGGATCGCCATTCATTCCCGCTCTTTCGATTTTGGGTATTTCACCCCAGTCAGTCCAAAATAAGAGTCTAGAAAGATATGCACATATTAGTTATTTATTTAATAAGAGGAACACTAGAGACTCACCCTTTCATGGGAGCGACGGCGATGGCTCTGGGCCGGTCAATGTCGGACCAGAATAAAACTTTCCGATGGGTTCCGTTGAGTGAAGCCACTTCAATCCTGGTGGTTTCTCCGTCCGTCCAGTACAGTTTCTCCGTGTACCAATCGATGGCCAGTCCGTTGGGGTTGTTGAGTCCGCTAGTGACTACTTTGACCTTGTCATAGGCAGAGGTTCCGTTGAAGCTGGCACACTCGATGGTCTCCAGGATGTTATCAGTCCAGCAGAGCAGGCGGCCCTTCCAGTACACCTCGAGGGCGTGGCCTTCCTCCATGCCTCTCACCAGCACTCCGGCCTTGGCGCTGCTGCTCATGGCGCCGGAGCCAGGGTTGGTGGAGCTGCCAGGACCAGTGTTGCCAGGTGGAGGCACTTCCCTGAGCCTGATCTCATGGGCGGTGGAGTATAGTAGCAGTCCTCCTGCAAGAGTAGAGGTCAGTAACAGGAACAGAGTGCAATATAAACAAGGTGTCATTAGAGTATAGTATAGTATATAGTATATACCGGCCCAGGTGTGTTGGGCTTGCAGGAGCACGGCCAGGAGCAGCGCCGGTAGAGTCAGCAGTGCCAGAGGAGCCATGCTGCGGTGGTCGTGCTGTCACTCATCTCCTTGTTTCTTCATTCTTCAGGATCGCCGCTCACCACACACTTTATTTATGTATTAGTGTTGCCCTTCTTCATCTTGCATTCTTCACTTGTCATTTATACATACATATGTAATAATTATTAAATTTGTTATAAAAAAACTAATTGGAATTCAACTTATATGTTGAAAATAAAATTTTGCAATTTTTCTGCAATATTCGTTAAAAAATGTTCTTACAATGAAAAATATAACAATCCTGATCTGTTGCTAAAAGGAAATGGTGATAACAATAAATAACAAAAGTATAATTAGCCATGTTTTACAATGATTTAAAAAGTGATAAACAAAAATATTCAAATATAAAAACAAAATGCACAGTACTTCAAAAATATTTTTTTATTCTATGGTGAATACGTAAATCGTCTAGACACCATTTTAAAGCTATTTATAATATTTTACAATAAAGTATGATTTACAATTTAGTTTTCATTGTTTGGACTAGTTTCACTTATCACCGGAATGTCGATTTGGTCATCGTCTCGATATGCAAAGGACGGATAGAAATTTTGATCTCTATTAGATATCATTGAATTTAAACCTTCGTATTCGCCTAAGTCGGCTTTAAATATTTCATTGTTTATGTTGTGTTCGACTATGGCCCGAGTCTTGGCTGAATAAGTTCTTAATTTGTTGGCTACGTGTTGACCGTAAACCGAACACTCGTCCAGGCTTGAAATTGCCATAGCCGCTGTCACCGATGTTTTTATGATTTGTAGAATTTCATCCAGCTTAGATTCCTCATTGTGTATTTTCCTTTTTAGATGTCTTCTTTCACTATACAGTTCTTGTTCAGCGGTAGCCATTTTTTCTTGATTCTTTAACATTTCTTTGTTATGGTATTCCACAGCGAGTTCTCCAATTGAAAGTCTTTCGTCTGAATTTATATCCAGTTCACATTTTACATCAGTTAGATCACTTTCATCTTTCCCAGTCTCATAAGAACTCTGTAATTACATTATAGAAAATGAAGTTAATTTTTTTCATGATACACAATATAAAATTGTGGGTAATTTTTTACTTACATCATTTCCATAAAAAAGATGTGTTTCTTTTCCATCTAAGAGGAAAAGCATTTTATCAAATGCAAACCATTTGGATATATATGCATTTTGTGGATCTAGAACAAAATATTTTGGTTGAGAATCAAATATCACAAGAAATTTAATGTATAATAACCTTTTCCATGACCGATACTATTTCTTGCCTTAGAACGTTCTCTTCTAAATGACCCAAGAAGGCTGTTGATTTTCTTTCTGAGCTCATCAACTTCCACATTGAGTTCCTTTGAAATAGACAGCCATGCATCATGTTTTGCTGTTTTAGAGCTGTGCATGTGATGTCTGGTGTCCCACAGTACATTCCGTTTTTCATAAGCTGCAATAAGTTTCAAACAGTCTTTGTTCGACCACTCCATTACCTAAAACAATACAAAGTAATGTTATATTTGTTCTTTTTCATATGAGTACATAAAGTATACAATGATGTATGACTATTTAAGTTGAAAATTTAATAGTAGTTCATGAAAATTTGGATAAACTTAACAAAAACACAACTTTAAGCTTATTAACCCAATTCTTTTTACATTCTTCAACAAATAAGAGAAGAGTTAACTCAATTGCGAAGGTATTTTTTTGACATTAGTATTCAAAGCTTTTCTGAATGTATTTATTACCAGAAGAAATGTGGTCGGTTAACTTGTGTACTAAATTCTATACACCTATAGTCTAATTTCTAATTTCCTCTCTCAATATTTCTCCAGAACTAGACTTAACTGCTACATTTAAGACATATTTGAGATTTATCATTAGTACCAAGTTTTTTTTCTTAGTATCAAGTTATCAAGATTTTACTTTCAAAACATAATTATTATATATGTTTGCTTTTTACCCCTTTTCACATTTGATTATTAAAATTAGTCTATTGGAATATATGTTGTTACTATTACACATTATGTGTGCAAACTTGCACAAAATACATATAAATTGTTTATGTTATATCGAGATAAACGATTTATTGGTTTTAAAAATTCAAAACACTAGATTCTAGTTAGATTTATTCTAATTCCACTACAAAACATTTTTTAAGTATTTGTGTTTTAAGTATAAATTTATGAAAAAATAACAGAAGAGTGTAGGTTAATGACTTGTTTTAATTAAAAAATATTCACGATATCGCACCTAGGTGAACTCTTCTCCACCAATTCTGCTTATTGTGATTGCTTTCTAAACCTGATTATATTATAATATAATATATTTGTATATACTTATTATTATTACTTTTGTCTTGTTTGTAAAAAAGCTCTTATGAGAGTTTGTATGCAAATAAATAAACAATGAAAGTATTTATATATATATATATATATATATATATATATATATATATATATATATATATATATATATATATATATATATATATATATATATATATATATGTGTGTATATATATATAATCATAAAAGGAAAGCATGAACCATCATCACCTTGCCATTACAGGAAAAACCTAATGCGGTTCGGCAATGATGGACATTTGTCAGTATTATAGAAAAAAGGTGAGAAAAATGAAGAAACAGAAATATATAAAATAAACATATTATAAAAAAATATAGAGAACATCATGATTGCTTAAAGTTAAGGAATTCTTTGATACTTTGATTCAATGCACATATTATTGTATTTTTTATGAATACAGGTGATGGTATGGTTGTTTTATATACATAGCTTGTATAAGATGAAAGTTGTTTTAAATATTGGACACTGCAACGGTTGTATTTATATTTATTGAGGATTCAACCACATTTAGGAGAAGTTATGGTTATGTATATGTACTTATGTATATGGTAGATTACTGGTAATGTGTTTTAAATGCATTGTATGCAGTTTGTTAGTAAACATGGTGTGGGATTATGATGAAATATGAATGATGCGAATTACCCGTTGGTTTGATGGTGTTTGTGTTTGTGTTCGCGAACGTGGTGACTAGTTGTGGAACTGGTACGGACTGAGCTGAGTGGCTCAGCGGCTCAGTGCGCTCATGTGACGCACGCGCGCTATTCATCGATCCGCAGAGAGCCGCACGAGCCCTGTTCGCCGAGCATATCTATAATACATCTACCCAACACTACTATACGATATATTCTACTTCTTCTTATTATCCTTACATACTTCATGGCCGCGCTTTTTGAATTCCCCGCCGTCCGATTGTGTAAATATAAAAAGCGAACTCTCCTTTACTGCGACGCAACGCAACGTTCGACCGGGAGATAAATTGGATTGTAAAGGACAGAGACGATTATTAAGTCCTCTGTTGAAAGAAAAAACGTTGGGGACAAAAATATTTATTTACATTATAAAAACGGCCGCTACTTTCAGGACACCCAAATATATATTTGTCCGATACCTTTAAAACATTAACCTGCGAGTAGCTACAAATATTTTGGTCATGGGTTCGAATCCCGCACAAGGCAAGAAAGTTAAATCCGATGTAATTCATATAACCGGCCCTTAGATGACAATATACTTATTTGTATCGTGTTGGTTTTTTTTTATGTTTAGACAAATTAATTTTTTATCATTTATGGTACATTTTTAACTCTTCTAAATAAATTATGGAGATGAAAATTAGTCTTTATTATTGTAAAAAATAACATAAAAGCCGGCATGTAAATTTTACTCAATTGCCATAGAATAGTCATAGGTATGGGAACATGTCCCTCCGAAGCTCTAACGCATTATAAAGCAACCAGCGTAATTGCTCAGGAGACTTATCCCCGATATCCCACTATACTAAATAAATCTATACTGTTTCCTTAATAAGTTTTCGAAGTATGAGATGATCTAACTGGTATTTATCAATGATAACGAATAACGAATTGTTTCATGAATTTGCAGAGTAAATTTCAAACTTCAGACATGCGCAGTGGCGAACTAATTTACAGCAATGATTAGCGATATCTTAAAACAATATGATATAGGAAATAGTTTTGCGGTTTGACAAATTACAACCTTTAAGTATGACTACTCTACACATTCATGAAATTAACCACAATATATACAATATGTTTTTTTAGTATGAAGCAGTAATTATAAAAATATATTCCATAAGTCCAGATCATGCCATCCATTTAAGACTTAAGGTAAGTAAGATTCACTTCTTTGTTTAAGCGTAAACAAATAATACATTAAAAGGCATAGTTAAGTGAATTGTTATTGTAAAAAGTGACGCGTTATTTATGCATATGTAGTAGCGGGTCGGAAAAGTTTGAATGAAGACATTTATGGTTGTAAATCGCGAAAGCTGGGACGGAACTTAATGAAATATTTCAATTAAATTCCCGCCAAATTTATTCCGGTTTGTTTCAGGTCAGTTAACAGGAATGTGGGCCTCCAGGGCCCTGATAAGGTCCTGCGATTCCGGCCTTCCTACACTTATATTTGATTCGCTCAAAACTTTAGATTAGATTTCGCCCACTAATTATATTAATGACCCAGTCGTCCTACTGAGCAATCCCTAACACCCACCAAACTTTAACAATGTTTGTTTGATTTCTAGTTAATAACGACAACACTTGCTAATGATCAATACAAAGACGGTGGCGATACTACGAGTCGAGCTTTAAAGGTCTAATACGCACTCTTTGTAGAGTAAATGTCAAACTTTATGCATAATAGCACGTTTATGGTAAGCTTTTTTGCCTCTGTGCGTGTATAAAGTGTGATATTTTCATTTGAAACATAAGAATCCAAGAGTACTTTTGTATAAACTACTTATATAATGAAGTGAAATATATATGTATATTTTTTAAAACACTGCAATTGTGGAGCTTGGTGGAATAAGGGCGTATACTGATATATCGAAGATGATGAAGTATTGGTAACAGGTAAATGCCAATAACAGGTTATCTAACTATGATATCCAACAAAAATTTAAACAGAATTTTGATTTTACTTAATTTTCATTTTACGGAAAATTATTATTAATTAGTATTGCGTTATCCGCCCTTATTCCACCCAAACCTTCAATTATATTTTTTCATTTTAACCTTTGCACTCGTAATTCTCGTCACGCACCAAATTTTCAATCGAATATTTTGTTCATTATTGTTTTAATCGATTTTACACTTATTACTATTACAAGTTATACAGGTCACCGATAGGGCGGTTCTGCCCAGTTTAAAATTGGCACAGTATTTACCTTACAATCCAGGAAATCGGAGTAAACCTGGATACAAGACGATCGATTAGGATTTTATTAATATTAATCCCTGATCTCTCAGTCGTAAAAACAGATCAAATCATTTTTTTTACTTGATCGGGATTTGAATCGATGACCACACTATTTGAAGCAAATCTTATCCCCTGAATACGCTGTTAATTATTTAATTATATTTATTAAAAAAATTCAATGCTCTATCAACTTTGTCAACTTTGTATTTAAAAAAAACTTTCCTTTCGTTTTATTGGGGTGAAGGTAATTTCTGCACTAGATAGTAAATCATGAAGTGATAATAAAGCATAGGGTTTACAGATTTTCTCCACATAGAGTATAAAAAAAGAAACACGTCTCTTTCAGTACTGCGAACTGCGATTCGATTCCGGGGCTCTAATTATCGAAGGAAACACGTAACAGATGTTTTTTTTCCCGTTTTGTGCGTGCGTTGCCGTTGGAATCTGGCGATATATTTTTATTTATATATATAGTTATACGTAGGAAAAATTAGAAAAGTTATTCGGACAAGCACGCTTCTCATTACGACCGGAACAATGGGTGGAAAGATCGCAAAAGTGCTACGATGGTATTTTGCGAAAGCCTTTCGTACGTGTCGATGCTCTACGCTTTCAGCTCCGATAGATTCTGCACACTTGGAATACAAAAGCTCTGTGAATATGTCTCACTTCATAACTGTTTCAATTTGGGAAATGAATTCCTAAGTGCTTTTTTTTGCACAGTACGAGTTTTTGATTGTAATTTTAAAGGATAGTGGTAATTGAACCATAGGATGGTATTAATAAAAATGTGAGGATTGATTCTGAGACACAAGGGATTGAATGAAGATATCTTGATTTGCTAGTTTTTACACTCTGTAAATATTAATTAAATTTAAAACAAAATTATATGAAATGACAAATAAATACGGTGACACCTTCCCTATTAAAAGCTTGAAGCTAAAGTAAAAGTACACCGCAGTAAAAGTACACCGTAATGACGGTAATAGAGTTGTTTTGCTGTACTTTTGATCGGTTTTTTGGTTAATTAGTGCCTCGACCGAGGCATTTACTAACAAAAAACAGTAGTTAAGTAACTCTACTATCGTATTTACGGTGACGTATGCCTGGGAATCCATTACTTAAGGGGTTGGCCAGGCCACCATGGCTTTTAAGGGATATAGTAGAGGTGGTTTCCGAGGCCACCCCACAGCAATGAGTCTTTCAGATAACATAATTTATAATAACAGAATAATAAATTTTGATTCTTCGTTGTTTTATAAAAAAAACATGGCGTTCTAGAAAACCACATTGCGGATTGCCTATATTCATCAACGGAATTGTGTGTGCTGAAGATGACGATGATTGTTGGATTAAAGATTGCATATATACATGTAGTAGATTGTTATTGATAGTTATAATCTGTGATAGTATTTCAATAAATAGCTAATTAGTAAGGGGGAAGTATTTCGTGCAGTTTTGCGGCTTCACGTGTGAACTGACAGGGCGGAAGGAATTAATTTAAATATTTTTCGTATAAATCGACCCCACAATGAACCGCCCCTCATTAGTCTAATAAAAAGGCCCTTTCGCATAATTTTAATTTAATTATGAAGATGATAATGTCCCGAAATTTGCATCGCGGAGTAAACACACACTTCGATTAATTTATTTTTATTTCCGCAATGTTGTATACGCCCCAAGGGAATGTTTCTCAGAATCGACACGCACGCATTTTTCTTTCTTCTCCTTGTTTGTGGACAAAAGAAACCACATTGGGGTGTTTAGGTCTGTGGAAATTTATTGTTTGCATGTATCGTTTCAGCGAAGTGTTGTTTATTTTATAGCCAATATATTTGTTTTTATATTTTATATTGAAATCAGGTCAAAGCAAGGCTAATTAGTACTGCATTATCATCACGGCGACTTGGGATCCCCCGTAATGCTGTGGTGGTTGTGCAGTTAGATGTAGTAATTATATGTATTTATATTTAAAATAAAATAAAAAAAATATATCAAGAAATCTCTTCGATTGTTATTTTAATTGGCATGGTCCGTGTGACTGTAACCTTATGTTTGAAAATTTTGCTGACTAAGTCATGGAATGATTGATGATCGCGTCGTGTCGCATTTTAAATGGATTTTTTCCATGCCCGGCCAAATATTAAAATGTGATGGCAAATAGCGCAAATTTTGCTTCTCATCAATTACTACGATGCGCCACGCTAAAATAAAACTATTTAAAAATACCAGGATCCGATTAAAAATTACCCATGAATGACAATTTTAAAGAAGACCGAAGAAAACCAACCACAATAATTTTTACAGCAATAAAAACCTTATTCATAAAGTATTACAATACAATTTGGAAAGAAAATGTTACTATTGATGGGTACTTCAACAAAAAAAATATAATTATATATTTTTTTATAATTATTAAGAGAAAACAGTCGTCTGAAATACCAGAGAACTTACATCTCTGATGGAGCTTTTTTTGAGGGTTTTTTTCATATACAAAAACGTGTTAATTATCTGTGGGTGATCTTAACTATTACTAGTTACTCAGGTCACCGACTTAATAATCAGTATTTACCTTACAATACAGGAAATCAGAGTAAACCTGGATCAAGATGATCGATCGAGATTTTATTTATATTATTCCCGATCTCCCAGTCGTAATAACCTATCAAATAAATTAAAAAAAAAATGACTTGAGTGGGATTTGAACCCATGACCACATTATTTGTAGCCACGCGTCTTATCCCCTGAGCTATCACGCTGGTTAAACAATTTATATTGTATATAAAGCATTCCTTTAATTGAACTTCAAATATTTTAAAGGCTTTCGTGGAATGTCAACATGACGATAAAAATAATCTATAGCGTGCGAAATTATATTTTATTATATAGAATGGGTAAATGCATTGTTACTACATGTCATATGGACTCAAACATACACTCAAATACATCTAGGCTCACTTTTTACCAAACACTACTTCTTTAACATGTTTAAAATATTATTGCGTTTTAATCGATAAAGTATTGTCACAAGCACTCTCAGTGGACATTAGGAAATGTGTTGAGTGAGGGAGACAGACTTGTGCTTTTTTCGAATAGGAGAGAAGAGTGCAACAATACACGGGATACACGAATTATTTATATGCACTACGATATCGAATGTTTATATCTATTAAGATAATTATACAATTTAGGTTACTTTTAAGCTACAACCGTTTTCACTTCGGATTAATGTGGTAGTGGCTCATTATTATTAACTGAAAGAAATATGGTTTGTCACTAAAGCTCTAAAATTATTTAATTTATTATTAGGATAAGAGCTCGCTCTTAAAATATTCTCAATTATAAAAATTCCTACTAAGGTGTTTTACATTACGAGTCCGTATTTATTTATATTATATTATCATCCACTTGATATATCATAATATTATTATGAAAACAATCTCTTACATTGTAATTTATATCGTCTTGGAGCAAATCGATACATCGTGGTTTGAATAGTCTCGTCGATAGTATCTAAATAATTCAGCAGACAAGCAGTCACGTAGTCTAGAAGCCAGATGATGAGTATATTGTAAGACAGGTGCTTCAGTTTATACTGTAAACCACAGGGTTCAGGTCAGTTAACACTTGTTGTAGTTGTTCAACAATCCTTCTTTAGTTTACCAACAACACCTGTTGTATATGTTCGGCTCTGTTTCTATCTCACACAAGTGTGGTTTCCCTCCTTGACCTGAACTATTCCCGAAACTTTCAACCCCCATTTAGTATGGATGGATTACCCCATATGCGTACTAAGTAGGGTTTTATTCACACGGAGCTTAATAACGATTATTTATTAATTTTACGTTCCAAGAAGCTTTTTTGAGAGGGTTTTTTAGACACAACAATGTGTTACTTTTCTGTCGGTGATCTTAACTATTAATAGTTATACAGGTAACCGACTCAGCTTAAAATTCAGGAAATCAGATTAAATCTGGATCAAGACAATCGATCGATCGATTCCCGATCTTTCAGTTGTAATAACCGATCAAATCAATCATTTTTTTTACTCGAGCGGGGTTTGAACGCATGACCACATTATTTGTAGCCACGCTTCTTATCCCCTGAGCTATTATGCTGATATTTACAATAATCAATTTATTATAAATCGACACAATGGTCTAGGAAATATTCGTTTGGAATTTAATACAGTTTTTTTGCATACTACATATCGAATATAAAAATCCACGTAGATTGGGTTACAGTCCATTAAATTGGGTGCTCCAGTCTTTGACACCCTCTCCAGTAATTGACACTTTCAACTATGAAACGCAATATTAAGGAATTTGTGCTTATATGTAAAATAAACCTTTTGATCCGATTTATTAATAAAAATGCTATGGAGGTATGTTGGCTTTTTAATAAATATTTATAGTTTCTGATCAAGTATATTTTAAATATTTTTTGTTATAATAAATTTATTTAAGGGATTAAGAAGCACTTTTATATTGCTGCTCCATAATTTTATATACTGGAGTTATCACATTTGCGGGTTAAGCCGTTGATATATCCTTAAATATACACTAAAGATTATTAAACATTCGTTAGATGCCTAGTGCAGGATTTGAACTCAGGTATTTTGGTTTTTGACTATTAAGACACATTGTGGTTAGTGGAAACTTGTCGTATATTCAAAAAGGTTAGTTTGGAGAAAGCAGCATTTGATAGTTTACAATATTATGACTTATTATAAAATTGTATACATTTAAAAAAAATATATTGTAATGTGTTTCATCTACAGCTGCACGTTAGATGAATTCATATTAATATGAAAAAAAGAGACTATTTTGCCGTTGTAAACAATTTCTTGTCACGAATAAGCGTGAAAAGTTATATTTGGAAACGGAAGTGTATCGATTAGTAATTTTATATGAGTAAAAAATATCGAATTCCGCTCATTCGGAAAATAATTGTTAATATTCCCATAAAGCTAATGGCGCGTGTCGTCTATATAATATATAAAAATATTTCCGATGACCAACTATTTTCAATCTTAAATATCACATTGAATTGAATTAATTTGACATTTTTTTAAACTTTAATTCAATGCAAAAAACTGTGTTTGCATGCAAATTGGCACAGCCAATTGGTTTCGGCGCCTCTGATAAATGCATTCGTTTGAATTTGCGCCAAAATGTTGAAAAATACAATCCCAAATGAGAATTTTCGAAATTGTGGAATTACAATTTCATCACGCGTATAACTAAATCGAAGGCAATTAAATCCGATTTATGCACCTTTTGATAAATAATACTATGCATGCTTGTGGAAAACGAACGGAATTTAAAATGCGACACATGCAACCACATTTATTCATGCAAATAATTATTTTATGTTTAAAATGATAATTTACTAATAAATTGTTTATAATAAAATTTATTCATTATTAATACATAGCCTAACTAAAGGCAATTAGAAAATATATACTTTATACAAGAAATATGCTAACAAAAAATAGTGGGAAACTATGATATTTTTTGATTAAAAAATATCTGGGTTAATTCCAAATAAATTAACAATTCTATGAAATATTACGTCTAATAACCTCATAGAGAATACAAAGTTCGATTTAAATAAATATAATTAATTGTCTAGTCGAAACTGACTTTATTGGATTAAATAAAACGTGAAATCAAATATGTTAAGACTGTTAATTTTAATACAAAAATATGTGACAGTATTAATTTAATATACTGTTAAAAAAGTGATTGAATTATTGATTGGTATTGGAAGAGTATATTTTAACTAAACAATTTTAGGGAATTTCATTAATTCGTTTTACCTTTTGTAATAATTCAAGATATTATCGGAAAAACAGCATTTGTCACAAGAATCAAATTTTTGAGATACTTTAAAACATTATATTCTAGAAATATATTGAAAGTTGTATTATTATCGACTGTTTTACGCGACATGTGTGCTTTTTCAAACACATTTTTTCATTTATTTATAAATACAAATATTATACTGCAGTACCACTAGAGCATTACGGGGGATCCCAAGTCCCAGTGATGACAATGGAACATTAATTAATATACCTGTTCTATAATTTTTTAGACAACTGCTGTCTTATAATATTATACATTAAATATTATTAAAATGTGTGTTGCATTTATGGGCTTTAAAGGGAGAACGTATTTAAATTGAAACCAGTAGAAATTTGCGACTCAAATGTCCAACGACACAACGTTTTATATATATTTTTTTATATTTTAGACATTGATGGTAACAAATGCAAAAACAAATGGGGTCAAAGTGTCAAGTGACTGAGAAGAGGATGACAAAGATGAGCTTCAATCCCAAAGTCAGATAAGTTACTCAGGATATAGCAGTTTCCCTTTTCCTATTCAGTATACTTCTCTTTTGACGTTTCATCCGTTTCTATTCGCAACTTTATACTTACCGACGCGACGTTTAACTTAAAGTGGTGTCGTCAACAGTCAGTTATTCCTTCATTTGCTAAAATACATAGTGTGATAATAAACTTACTCATAAGCGTGGAATGCATTCTTTAAAAATACATAAAACTTCTTCTTCGTTTATCCATTTTGTGTGTGAGATTTGATGAATTTAAAAAACAATATATCGATGGTATACTGCCAAAATGCAAGTCATATTTCATAGTTTTGAGATAATGGAGAATTAGTGAAGAAAATGTCACAGTATTAATAAAACTATAAATTTATGGTATATATTTGAATAATTTACAATGTGGTATAAGTCAATGACTTCGTTTATATTTACTATATAACTATTTATGTTTTTTTTCGAAATATTGATGATACAACTAAGTGTAACCTAACCTAACCTAACTCAAAATATGACTTAGTACATTTTAGCAGTATACCCTCGATATATAATAAGATATTTCTTGCCTCACTATTGATTTAATTCATTGTCTGTCTAAGTCGAAGTGTTATGCGTATTATTTTCATACATTGAACGTGCGCATATTATACACATACGCGGGCTGTGGCTACCCGCAACACTGTAGTCTGTGTAGTGCAAGAAAACTTTTATTTGAATATATCAAGCGGCTTTTAATGAAGAACTTTACAATATTAAGTGAAAGATGGTGTAATGTTATTAGAAAGATCGAAAAGTGACAGATAAACAGTACGAGCAGTAAAAGTAGCACCCCAAGTGGCTGTCATACGAAACCATTGGTGACAGATTCATCTTTGTCTTCCAAGTTCTTCACGTATTTTTGGCACCTTTATATATTATACATACTATGTATAGTTCTCAATTGCCTGCTTTAAGGTTTATGTGATCGTGGTTTGCCGAATTTAGAAATGTATTTAAAAAAAAAATATTTGAAAGCCCCTGGCTTAAAATGGAGGAGACGAGTAGGGAAAAAAATAAGTAAAGGTATATTATTCAAGGTGGCTCCGGGAAGAGACACGGAAGGCGAATTGTCGCCACTAAGAAGACGGATATATTATTATTCTTTGGAGCTGAGAATTTACATTGTATCTTAGGCCTATTTATAACTAAGTGCCTTTTCTCATAAAATATTGTTTTCATAATAAACGTTGTGTATAAAAATAGTTTTTTTCAAGGGAAATTCAACACGACTTTGTTTAGATTCAAATTAAGAGAGAACATTCCGTCGTTGGGTTTATCAGCTTTGAATTCAACTCACGTTTTTCTATTAGAATTTGTACAAAGATACTATGCCGCTGATATAAACAAACTTTCTTCACAGAACTAAAATGCCTAAGGCGATTGTAATAAAGAAGAGAAACACAAATTACAACTAATTTAAGTCACTCCCACATTATTGTATAAGTTTTCTCTAGAATAAATTTGATGAAAACTTGTAACATAACATTCGTTTGGATTAAATCATTCTGATGAGAAGTATATAAACTAGTCTTAGAGATGAATCTTTATAAAAAAAATGGGTTTAAAAAGTATTCAATGGAAAATATAAAAAGAACACACGCTAGTATTATAAATACATAAATGTTTTTTTTCATATAGGCAAGTTTTCTAGTTTGAATAAATTTAGAAAAATTATGCATTAGTATGACATGTATAGTCCATTGGATAAATTATATTATTGTTTGAATGACTAAGATTCTAATACACATTATAAATAAAGTGATACATTAAGGATTCAGAACATCGAAGAAAAAATAAACACCTATTTAAAAGATGAAATATTATAAATTTTTAAAATTAATGTGCAATCAAAATTACAACCCTCGTAACCTTACAGATAAACCAATGCCTGAGGTAATAATAATCGAATAATTTAAGTATTTATTTAAAAACATGGGGGCTTTTTTTAAGAGGGTGTGTAAAAATTTTGGTCATTGTCTGTCGATGATCTTAACTATTACTATTATAGTTACACAGGTCACTGACTTAATAATCAGTATTTACCTTACAATACGGGAAATCATTGTAAACCTGAATCAAGATCAATACTTTTAACTTTGATTAATATTTTACTTAAAATTAAAACAAAAACCTGCCCTATTAGTTTTGTAAATCGATGGATTACTAACACTAAAATGTATCTGAAAAAATCCGTTTTTGAGTTAGATATGCAGTTTTACTCTTAACAATCTTGATTACTTGTAACCCAAGTTGTATTTATATCAGAAGCATTATTTATAAGATGATCTATCGGGATTTTATTAATATTATTCTCGTTTTTACAATTCATAATCAGAGTAAGTGTAGCCAATAATAGCATATGCATACATAAAGCTTACATAACAAGCATACATAAAGTGTATGAGAACAAGCTGTGAAAGAAGAAGATTTTTAATTGATTAAAATAACATACTATCTATAATAGATTAGGAATAGAATTTATCTAATGGAAATCATATTAGGGTAGAGTCTGTTCGCGTGTTGTATTACAATAAAGCCAACACATCCATGCAATATAGACATCTAAAGATACCCAGTAAATATATATACGCGGATAAAACAAGCCTCTAGTAATATTACATATTTTTTAACTGCAGATCAAACGTTTGAAATCGGTAAAAAAAATCCTGGTCTGGCAGAGAAAGCTGTCAACGTTCTTCGAGCGAATGCTGTTGGAAAAATTCAGTGGGCAGTAGCCACAGGGTTTATCCTAATGGAAAAAGTTGACGGTAAAGCTTCGCGATCGAAGCCTCCCGCGGGGGTTGTTTTTTCGAGACCACCGCCAAAGCCTTCTCCCTGTTTCAATGTTTTTCTCGCAGATAACACTACGGATATCTCGATAAGAGAGGCTCTGTTTCTTCCCTTCTCTCTTTTTAATCCGTATTTTATGTCCATCAGACGGAATATTGACAGGAAGGGGATAGTGTGTGCTTATTACTGATGTGTCGAACAATCCTTTGTAAAGCCGCACACGATTGATTTTTTTGACATATAAAATAACCCTATTTTATATGTAAAAATATTTCCACCACCAAATTACGCTCTTCATAAATTCTTCCGACACTAACTTTTAACAAGTTCTAATGGTGATGGAGCCGATAGTGACTTTAGTGAGTGTCTGGAACTTATCACTCTATGAGAGTGGAATATTAATTAGTAGAATATTAATTTAATAATTATTTACACTAAGCTGCGTTTCTATTATGCACATTTCGTCAACTTGTGAACTTAAACTGCCACAAGTCAAGTCTCTTAATAAGGTTTAAGTTTGTATCCTAAAATAATAGTACATAAATTACAGTTATCATAATATTTAGCTGTTAGGTAGAGTAGGAGCGTCATTTTAATTTATGAAATATTGTAAGAGTATTCAAAATCACCCTCTTAAAAATGACGAGAAGATGCTTGGCTCTGCGGATAAGATGCGTGACTACAAATAATGTGATTATGGGGTCAAATCTTGCTCAAGTCAAATTGTTTTTAATTGATTTGATCGGTTATTACGACTGGGAGATCAAGAATAATATTAAAAAAATCGTCTTGATCCATGTTTACTCTGATTTCCTGTATTGTAAGGTAAAAACTGATTATTAAGTCAGTGACCTGTGTAACTAGTAATAGTTAAGATCATCGACAGACAATTAATTAACACGTTGTTGTGTCTAAAAACCCTCTCCAAAAAGAACCTCTCATTTAAAAGCTCTTCGGGGTGTAAATAAATAAATAAAATATATTATATAATTTCCACTTTTTTTAAAATAATTCCTTCTCAACAAGTATTGACTTTGGATCAAAATGCACTTACGCTGCGAATGCAAAAAGGCTGTAGAAATATTTTTTTTCAATTAATAACTAGTTAAATTTATGATAAACTTAATAAGTAACTATTTTAAAACATTTTAAAACAAATAAGCAATTAGCAAATAAATCTTGCGGTGAATGTTAAAAAACCGCTTCTATCGGTTACTACGGTTAATTATGTATGGAGCAATTTCATAGTAAAATAATTTTCTACCCACATTTAATATCCAAAAAATATATCATAGCTTTATTTAGTTTTTCGTGAAAACATCGATATACGTTTTTCATACGTTCCAGAAACTTGTATTCAATTTTCCCATAAGACTTAAAGGGAAAGTAACAAGAGTCTTCTTCAAAATGCCATCACTTTTCTTTATATATATTTTTTAAATTTTTTGTTTCTCTTTGATGACTTATGCGGATTGTATTCCAAATGAAGGTCGTATATTTAATATATAAACAAAAAGTATATAAAGTTGGATGAAGGTATATTGAATATTATCATCATGGTATATACTTGCACAGTGGTCCGCTGCTTTATTCTTATTGGTCAATTATGAGTTCTGCTCAATAAAATCAAACTCGTATAGTGATTTAACAATAACTAATAGCAAAATAGGACATAATATATTCGACATGCTTTATGATGATATAGCATGGGCTTCGACAGTGCCATTAAAATGAAATATTCACAATGCACATATCGAAATGAACATTGGCTCTGTGAAACTTCCCGTGACAAAATTATCACATGGACTATTTTCACCGGAAATCCCAGGCGTCAAACGGGAATTTCCGAAAATACACGATCGCATTGTCCCTCTGTAAATTTGAAATTCAAATGGCATTGAGTGTTGGGCGCTTATCGTGAAATTTAATTTCAGCGTTCCGTTCCTAATTATGTATATCGGTTATTGATTTTGACAAAATATTTTCTTGAGCCAGATAATGAATTATATATACTTAGAGTGCAGGGATACTTTCAATGGATAAAAATTTAATTATTTCAATAAATAATCCAACCAAACAGGCACACAATTTTAGTGTTTTATATTTATTGATAAAAAAATCCAAGAGCTACCATATAATAACGCCATATTTCTCACAGTTATAAGGCGAAACTCAAGTCCCGTTTTTGACAGCAGAGTACCGTTTTATTGCTTTGTCCCGGTCGTTTCAAGCAAAATATTATTTTTGCCCTTCTCCCGGAATTATCCTCGTCCTTGAGATTTTTTTCCTGCTAAACTTTCTAAAAAAAAAATATAATAAACAAACATAGTATATAATAATTTTTATTGAATTTATATTGAACGTCCATGTTTTAAAGTAATTATGAGTTCTCCTTATCCATTTTGAAACAGCAGATCTACTTTTTTCAAGCGTTAATAATTACTAAGACCGGAAACTTTATATTGCTCTAAACTTAAAGCTACGTGACTAAGATTTATATGAATTTCGAGTCATATTTGAGCATTCTGTTTCTTCAAGCTGTGTCAAAGTTACAGCTGAGGATAGCCGATGTTTTGATTGAAACCATTCAGGTGCACCCGACATGAGCGACGAGTTCGTCACAAATTTTCAAATATAGCCCGAGTTTTTCTTTAGCTTTATCTATAGCTCGCAATTTGTAATACGAGCTAAATCTTGAAAAAAAAAACACATTTTGCGCGTAAATTGCCGAGTAAGTCGTGCTCGATATTTAACTTGCGTTGAATAAACTGGCCCTAAATGGTTAACACTGCGATGCCACGACAAGACAACTGGATGCGTAAATATCAAGATGGCGAACCAAGCAGACGAGTCTGAGTGAGACAATTAACAACTCATCTGTTTCATCCGCCATCTTGATATTTATTATCCATTTGTCCGGCCTTCTACTAAATATACCTTACTACTAAAATATTCGTTTGACTTTGGCACATCTCTGAGTGTGTGTTGTTTGTATTAGTCTCTAACCTAACCTAACCTAACCTCTGTTAGATACACACTTATTTTAAACAAGCTCCACAATATTAATAAAATAACACTATTCGTATTCATTGGTATGGAAATTAATATGGCTATGTAGACATTACGGAATAGATTGCGGGTACTGGAAGTTGGAGTAAGAGTGTCATGAATATGAGAAAAGTTTACGTGGAATGAAGTAATGAAAGGGAGCAAACACGATGCTAAGACCAAATATACTAGAAAATACACGTAGACGACCAGTACATACTAATTAGTGAGAGTTAAGCTGACAGACTGCAACTACAGCACGACCGTCTAGTTTTGCGACACATTTCAGCAAATATTTCACCTCGATCTGTCTCCTGAGTCTGAGCTGAAATCCCTACAACTTGTTTAATTTGCTAGTTTACGGTCAAAAGTAAGCTTAACTCGTTATTATGTGTGAATCGATGTTTTTAATAGAATCGCAAATTTGGCGTCAACTGTCAAGAACACGAGTTGTTTACTTTCAAGTATGAAAATGCTGACATCGCTTGATTAGGGGGATTTTCACCAATCCTTCATTCTCTCAACTGTCGACATTATCCTTTCGCTTTTTCTTCGTTTGTTATAAAATGTTATAAACAAACAAATGTGGCATTTCAATTAGTATTAAAATTGTTTAAAAATAAAGCAAAGCTTCTTGAATATATTATAATATATAATAATGCATCCACACACTCGCGTAAATGCATTCGTGAGAATCCCATTTGATATTGTTAAATATTATTAAAAAAATAGAAAAAAAATCTCTGGGATACCGGAAAACTTACATTTCTAATGAAGCTAATGAAGATACAATGACGTGTTGATTGTCTGTTGGTGATCTTAACAATAACTAGTTACACAGGTTACCTACTTAATAATCGCCTCAGTATTTACCTTACAATATAGGAAATCAGAGTAAACCTGGATCAAGACGATCGATTGGGATTTTATTAATATTATTCCCGATCTCTCGGTCGTAATAAACGATCAAATCAATCTAAAAATTCTTGACTTGAGAGGGATTTGAACCCATGACCACAGTATTTGTAGCCACGCTTCTTATCCCCTGAGCTATTACGCTGGTGTTTAAATTAATTAATTAATTTAATATGCTATTTGAAAAACATTAAGAATAGAAGAATCAAGCAGAGCCACCCTGTTGGTGATCTGTGTAAATAGTAATAATTAAGATCACCGACAGACAATTAATTAACACGTTGGTGTGTCTAAAAAACACCCTTTTAATAAAAGCTCCTTTGGGCGAAAATAAATAAAAAATACAATTGTGTCAATATCTCATCTAACTGTGAGATATACATTATCCATTATATATTTGAATGCATAAGATAATATGAAGATTATTGAATATTGTTAGGTGGTTTGAAGAGGGAAGAAGTGTTGTCGAAAGGCCATTATTATGACAGCATCAAAGATTTCAATCGTTGAAGATGTGAATGGAAATAGAGGATTATTTGCAAGGAGGAAAGTGGCGGTACTCGGGATTGTCCGATCTGATTTTAATTGGAGGACCGTCTCTTAGTAACGGTGGACTCGAACGTGCTTACTTAACAATGTTCATTGAACTGTTGATTGCATAACCCAGTTACACTGATAGACAATCTAATTCCTCCACTATAACACTCATTTAAGTATATTCGATAAATGTGACTTTTTAACACAATGTACTCCGGGCACGTGATCGGGGGGTGCGTGAGTTTGACTAAAATGAAATCTGTGTAAAAGCATCTATATCGGGATCTGATTAGGTTTGTCCCCATAAGAAGAGTAAAGGGGGTTGGTTACCCTTAAAGTAGCCGGTCGCTAATGACGTGCCAGTTAAGCAATTATGAAAATTGGTACGTGTCTGTTATCGCACCCTCCACATCGAATAACACCGCCTTTCAAATTGAGATTTTTAGACCACCACCACCAAAGGGTGCTTTTACCGCCCCCTTCCTGTGAAATATGCTTTATGTATATTTATTTGTACTTGTTACGAGTGCACGAGTGTGCCTGTTTACGTTCTTTTGAGCACTCAATTTGTAAGGGTTGCCCTATTGATTTTATAAATTATTCACTAATGCCATAAATACACACTGGAAATATTCCTTTCACGATTATCCAAGCACATTAACATACAAGTATTTTATTATTGAAATAATCGCATAAAAATTACTATTAGATTTTATAATTAACAGCAATCCACACTCTTTTTTATATTATATTTATCGTATAAGCGTAAATAAATAATTGTTGAGCAGAGGCCAAATGATTTATAGTAAACAGTTTTAATTGGTAATATCATACCATAATACAATTTTATTATTTATTTTACATATATTATTATATCATAGTGCAGTACCACTAGAGCATTTCGGGGGATCCCAAGTCGCCGTGATGATAATGCAGCACTCAGTCAGTTGGAACATGAAAAAAGAGAAAAGAAAAATCAATAGAAAATTATCATTAAATCAATCATGTATGTATATGATAAAATTTTATAAAGGGCGGACTTGAAATAACTGAGAATATTTTAGGGATGGTTAAAATATAAGCGATAATTAAATATTTTTACTCTTAATTATGTATTACAGACACAATACGCACGTGACAGTCACTACTGAGTACTTCATAGAAACAGCCGATTCCAAGATGGTGGCCCTAACTCGATTCTAAAAGCACTAATATATTTTTTCAATTATTCCTGCGTTATCCTACCACAAAATATTCTCAGTTATTTCAAGTCCACCCTGTATATCTTGTGTTAAATTATGTATAGTCTGTAAAAACTAAGTTGAGTTGTAATTACTTATAAGCTTAGTCCATTAAATAATATAATATAATAGTTTTGACTAATCACAGCCGTAGTTCACCTCTGAGCATGTCTAAATTTTCATACCAAAATGTTCAAAAAAATAAAGGGCAAATTTAATCCTATCGGATAATTTATTTCAGATAAAACAATTGATTGCCAGCCATTTTGAATAATTCACTATGACGAAAATAAAATTCTGTGTATAAGTTAATACTGTAAATCAGGGGGAAATTAACGTTTATATCATGAATGTGTAGAGAAAATGTCTCTACACATTCATGATATGTCTCAACATGTCAGACACTCTTAGAAGCTAAATCACACACCGCTAATAATATATGATATGACTTAAGCTTTAGAATTAATATAAGGGATGTGTTTTTTTTTTAATTTGTCTTTCATGACATGGCATACTCTGAAATTGGCCTTCTTCGTAAGGCGTAAAGGTTTTATGAGAGTTTTTTTTATATATATTTTAATGGTACATAAAAGCTCGGAGAGTGCTTATATGCTGACAATATGGATCTCAAGGTTTCAGGTATGGAAGGGTAGATTACAACGGAAGACATAACATAGAATTGTGCAGTATGAAGCCTACATCCTTATCTATATGACCGTGCTTCTGAACCAAATTACACTGGCCCCTTTGAGGATAAATATTACATTAAAAACCATTTTATATGTTCAAAGCAGACTAATGATAATACGTAAGACATATCGTGGATTGTATTTATATTCAAGAAGTACACATAATTTTTTTTTTTGCTGTAGTCAAGAGTAATTAGTTCCACGGCACAAGGTAATGACTTAATTAGTACAAGGTAGATTCTACAATCCTTCTGCGTGACATACAACTAAATTCAGCCAATAAGTCTAATCTCAAATAGTCAATAAAACTATATTTTTAATACAATACCAATAAGGGACTTTCAATGAGTGCTGCGTCCGATTCTGGCATTATTATTTAAACAAATATTTATTTAAAAATAAATAATCTTAATATATTAGAAGAAAAAACTGTAGAGGGTTAATTATTACCATTAGGGTAAGTTAAATGAATATTTTTTTGATGTTAAACCAAAACACAATTATTTATATATTCATTACACTTGCATATTATATACTTTAAAGTTAAATGGTATTATTTTGAATCAAGTCAGATTGTGGATACATTTTTTAATATTGCAGTAACCCAAAAGTAAACTATCACCATATACTTTTTGATTTTACAGTATTAAGAGGAGATAATTTATTTATTAAATATTATTAACGACTTATTAGGGCATTTATAGGACAGTAAAGGGACAATTAAAAGATATGGGTAAATAAGAAATTAAAAAAAATATATACATTTGTATATTAATTATAAGAATATAAGAGCAGTATTTAATCAATTTCGTTTTAAAACCATGTCGATTAAATTTAAAAAATTAACAGTTTGTAGCGTGTGTGGTTTTAAACTATTTAAAATACAAGGCTGTTTTATTATGCTTTGAAATTATGTACAGTCACGTCACAAGTGAATTTTTTTAAATTATGAATTATTATGTATGTTAGCGGGAAGTTTTACCTATATATTCCCGGTTGGGTTCGGGTGACCGATATGGCGATAAAGTAGTGAGAATAAGTTTTTAAAAGTGTTGGACAGTCAGTGGTGGGCAACTGTGACCGCTTACTTTATCGTAGTCGAAACTCGAACCAGCCACAGAACAACTTCTAGTACATTTAGGCCTTTGGCTTGCACACATGTGACTGCACTACAATATTTATTATTGTGCCGTTAAAAACACATGCAAATACTTAGGGACAATTGCTTTTGAAGTTCATTATATATTCCCGGAGAAAGAGGTAAACAGACACGAACGACATTGTTTAAAAAGACTTCATTTATTTTACTTTTCTACCAATGCGGAAAGGACTGAAGGGACTGAAGAGCGGCTTTTTGAGGAGGAGTTTCTTCGTTTCTTCTTTTTGAGGAATTCCTTCAAGTTTATTATTATTTATATATTAAAAATTTCGATTATGAAAATTAATCGACAAATTGAATTTTGAAACAATAATTAATAAAAATCATTGATATTTATTTCAAACAAATGAAATGTTGCAGTGCATGTAATATCCATTAACCTCTATAATACAATAATTATTTTTAAAATTATGGTAAAATGTTAAGTAACAATAGTAATGCGATATTGAAATATTTGTATTAGTTTGTTTTTGATAAACTGAAAAAGTAACTCTCTAGCAACACTATTTATTTATTATTATTAAGAGAATACAGTCGTCTAGATTCTAATATACCAGAGAACCTACATCTCTGATGGAGCTTTTTGATAGGGTTTTTTATACACAACAACGTGTTAATTGTCTGTCGGTGTTCTTAACTATTACTAGTTACACAGGTCACCGACTTAATAATCAGTATTTACCTGTCAAATCAGAGTATACCTGGATCGAGAGCATCGATCGGGAATTTATTAATATTATTCCCGATATTCCAGTCGTAATAATCAATAAAATAAATTCTGTTGACTGAATGTACTTTACTTAAAATTAAAACAAAATGTACTTAAAATATGTTAAATATGTAGCTTTACTTTTAACAAACTTGACTACTTGTAACCCAAGTTGTATTTAAATCTGAAGCTTATTTATACGATGATCTATCGAGATTTTATTAATATTATTCTTGATTTTACAATTCATAGCCAAAGTATTTTTTAGCCAATAATAATAGCATTTGCATACATAAAACATTAAACTTAAAATGTATGAGAACAAGTTGTGAAAGAAGAAGATTTTTAATTCATTAAAATAACATGCTATCTAAAATAGATTAGGAATTGAATTCTTTGAATGTTAATAATTTAATAATAAAACCCAATATGGCATACTAATAATAAATGTGTATATTAAATTAAAGCCAAACCTAATTGTTTGCATAAAAATATTTAATAATATATTTCCATAAAAAAACACTCATATTTCAAATTGAAAAATATTTATTTTATTATCTCCTTGAAAACTGTCAATTTGTAGATCAGTTTTTGTATTACTGTTGAATTGTCTACATATATACATATTATGTACCTTTTATATTTGTTTTTTTTTGTAGAAAATATATGGAAAGTATCCCATTGTCAAAATAGAAAAAATTGCATTTTAATTTTAAAAAAATCATACGTGTATAAATGTTGAATTAACGGCTATTTTGATTTTGAAATTATTATAAAGTACGTGTGAATTATAAATCAAGTAACCATAGAATAGAATTATTACTATCGGAAATAGAAACACAGTTTATCGATCGAATGTCACAGTAAATCAGGACCGTTATTATTATATTAAATAATGAGTTTTATTCATCGTTATCCTGTTTAATGGAGTGTTTGTTTTCAAGTGCAATACATTTTAAAGGGGAGGAATTTATTATGGGGGGAATATTATGTTTTTATTGATTCTATTTATTTATTTCCAACCGGGTACATTTTTGTTGTTCAAAATAAAATTCGTTCGTGTAGTATTAAAAATGTATTCGGATATAAAAACATTAATGAGTATATCGTGTGAATGAAATTCGTGTAAATAGTCTTTACGAGTGCTTTTTTAACGACGACTAATTTCCCGTGGGCGACGAGACCGTTTGGTAAATTGTGTTTATTGGAAATAATGCGGTATTTTATTAATTCAATAAAACGAGGGTGAGACCGATGGGGCATGCGACATAATATAAATAAATTATGCCGTTTCCACTTTATTACGGATCGCCGTAAACTTGTTGGTCGGTAGGTTTTTCCCCGACATAAGCTTTTAGTATTTGGGAGCTTATCGGTATGAAGCCATCTTTATTCCGACCAATAAAACTTAACTGTTTATTATATTTTGTGGTGGAAGGTCACGGAAACTCCAATGGCCAAAGGAGGTTTTCTTAATTAGCTCATTAAGCGGGGAGGCCTTATCTTCAACCCCTATCGAACGACAATCGCCTTTTGTACTTTTCATTTCACAATACTACACGTCATTCTAATTTCATTCGACAGAATGCCTCCCGTAAAATAGTTACACAAAGGATTACTGAAAAACTTTTGTAATGCTTCTATGAAGTATTCTATTTTCATCATGTAAGGCCCGGCGCAAACTTCAGAATCTGAAATACGTGTGTCCTGGAAATCTGTGTGTGAAATAATGATCCTGGAATAGAAATTTATTCAGATTTTGAATTTTCTGTGCGTTTGCGTTAAGTCTTAGTCTTAGTATTTACAAAAAAAATCACTTGAATAAATAAATAAATTTGAAACGATATAAAAAGAGAAATGTTTTCGGTGGTCACTCCAATTCAGAAGATTTATTTAAATAAATATATATTTTTACGCCCAGCCAACATTTTTGGGTTGTGTAACAATCGTAGCATATCTGACGAGTGCTGCACTATCATCACGGCGACTTGGGATCCCCCGTAATGCTCTAGTGGTTCTGCAGTGTGATATAACAATATATGTTAATTTATAAGTACGGTATTTATAATAATTCAGCGTCTATTCACACCAACCACAAGCTTTCTAATAATCCATGTCTTTTCATGCATTTCTTATTTATCGTTTCCTATGCCTTCCCCATTGACGGGAGTCCCTTGTAAGGGGTTATCCAGGCCACCCCACAGAAATGAGTCCTTTTGATCTAGTAGATCTACTTAAGTGACGCCAGTGGACATCGTTTTTCCGGCGCCGAGGATCGAACCCTTGAGTCTCACTCACTAATTCGTCACACTTACCACTGGAGTATGAGGCGGCTCCATCTTATATTCTGTTATTTTATTGAAAGACCAATTACTAATAAAATAATATAAAATCAGTATATTTTATTGTCAGCATAGAGTGACGAATTATTGAACATCACCGTATATAAAGCAGTTAATTGGGAATAATGGGGATGTCCATTAAACCGCCCAATGCAGTGAGCAATTAGAGCAACTCTAAGGTGCTTAATCAATATGAAGCGAACCTTATTCGGCAGCATCTTGAAGGTAACAGATGGAGTATTGCAAGGGATGCATCGGAGATCGGTAATCCCACAGAGTTTATGTCTGATTGTAATTTACATAGTAGACGCGGCTCGGCTTGTTTGCCTGCAAATAGAATTTAATTGGTTCACAATATCACAGACAAGAGAGAGACAATGGAGTGGCGACACTTCGCTTTGTGTCTCCGATAAGCCACAGTGGATGTTGATGATAGTGATGATCATCATGGTGGTACTCCTCGCATGCGCTGGTTCAATCACCGACTTGCCCCCTTCGTCTAATTGGATACCAAGCTCCTATGTTCTACACAATTATTATTATCACTTATTATTCATCCACATTCTTCATTGAGCTAGGTATTCTTATTGCATTGTTACAGTACTAATGAAACAGGCAACATTATATAATAAATATAACGTTTCAAGCATCAAATGTTAGATAGTGTAAACGAAGCATAAGTTTGCACCCTCATGGAAGTGAATTATAATAAATATGTGATTCGAACTATTGTGGAGATTTTTTTGATAAGTAAGCGAATGGGTTCCTTACTCAAGATTTTGATGAGATTAATTTAGAATTAAACACACGAAAAGGTTAGGCTACGCAAAAAACGTTACAAAACTGTAAGTCCTTTATGTTGACAGTGTCGGTATGTCGTCGATACGTGGCCGCTACGTGAGTGGTACGTGGCATTTACGTGATCATCCTTAAGGCTTTAATCAATATGTTCAGCGTGATAATTATCACACAAATAAAATATATGAGATTGGTTTATTTTGAGTAAAACACACGAAATAGAAGATGAACATGCCTGCCTATTAGTTTGAGAATAATAAAGCATCAAAGATTAAAAGGCTTAATAAATTAATTTACTATCGTAGTAATTTTACTGCCCACAAATATTGTAAACAGTAGTGTAGCTATTGAAGAGGATGTAGATCTCTCAAATCATGAGATTTAGTCTAATTATAAATCCACCCCCTGGAAAATGGTATAGACACATGAAAATATTGCACGTTATTTCTCCCTTATAATATTAGTGTTAATTTAAACATACAAACAGGCGTGTACGAGAACATGTTGATATATTTCAGGAGTCATTGTTTGGCTTTGATAAAGAGCGAGGTGAAACAAAGGTAATTGCAGGTTGCACTAATTCACGAATACCTTTCCAGTCGGTATCAATTACTACTCCTTGCTATCGATTATATACAATACCTGTGCATATTTTACAAAGCCGTACCTGAATATATTCATAGCAGGAACGTGCACAGTCTCTCTAATTGCATATTTTGCCAATATACAATCGCGTATGTGCGCGAAACGTGACTGAAAGTAACATAAATAATAAATTCATCGTTGGAAAGGTCAAGCTTTATGAAATAATGATTGAATTAATATTCTCGTTTAATCAAATCAGCTGCCTGGGTGTATCAGAATATTTAAGGCGGTTGGCAAAGTTCGCCACCACGCATTTGCATAAATCAAAAGAATAACAGGATAAATATTTTCGTAGGCAACAGTAAACAATGCCGCAAATAATAAATAATTCATTGAAAGCGTCGGCGGTTTCAAGACCGACACTGAAATAATAAAGCACATCGCTTTGTATACATCAATTTCATATGTCTGATAATTACCACGATGAATATTTGTATTAAAGCCTTAAGAGTAGACATAAAAAGTCACGTATCGGTCATGCACCGCTCACGTAGCAGTCGCGTATTGCCGATGGACCGATGTAAAGGGTTAGGTTAGGTTAATTTTTTTCGTGCACTCATAACAAACTATAGTTGAAATAATTTGACATTGTATTCAAATTGCCGCTTTATGGTCCAGTGGTTAGTGTGACGAAATTGTGAGTGAGACTCCCGGGTTCGATTCATAGCAATGGCAAAGACAGTGTCCACTGGTGTCACTTGGTAGATCTACTAGTTCTGAAGGACTCATTACTGTGCGGTGATCTGGAAAACCATCTCTACTATATTCTAGAGTAAACCCCTTACAAGAGACTCCCGTCAATAGGGAAGGCGTCACAGTATTTATTTATTTATTCAAAATGCGCATATACCAAGAATACACAAAGGACCGTGACCGGAGATGTGCCAAGGTCAAACGATAATTAAAGTATTGTATTTTTATTCTTATTAATGCATTCCTATGAAGAAATTCGGCATTATTATGATGAATTTGTTACTACTACTGTCCCCATGGGAAAAAAGATAGAGCAATAAACAGAAAAGAGAAAGGTATAATACCGTAATATTCGTTTAATTTTGGCACATTTCTGGCTGTGAGAAAGATATGTCATTTCTTACTAAATCTTACAAATGCTGAATATTGCATCTAGTCTTTCTAGCTTTTGAATATTCTGTCTATATGCATACATACATACAGAGCCTATTTTACCGTACCATGATTTTTAGGACTAATGTTGAATCTAGTCTAACTTATCTCTGGACTGTGAACAGTTAAACAAGAAAAAATAATGGAATGTTAACGATTATTCTAATAGTGATTTAATCAAAATATCAACCTATATGCAAATATCAAAATATTTATGAAAAATCTAGGCAATCCGCCTCACACTGAAAAAGTAAAAAATATAATATTATCCGACTTGTTATGTCAGTAATTAGTTTATGTGCCCCTCTTTACATAATATATGCATGTTAGAAATGTATGTAATATGAATATATAATGGTTAGTGTTGAGTGCTTTTGTGTGTTGGACGATTACTTGGTGCAAGTTGATCTGATGTGACTTGCTCGTATCAGTCAACTCTACTTGACTGATTGACGTCCAAACATTGCTCTCTATATGCTTGTCTGTCTTCTGTTTCAACGACAGAAAGCAAAGCTTATACTGCATTAACGTTTAAATAAAATTTTAATATATTTAAAAATCAATGAAATTGTTTAGAATTTTTTTTAAAGAAAAATACCCTATTCACCCAACAAGACAAGTAAAAAATTATTTTGAGAATACGTGATAAATTAAATATTCAGATCCCACACCTTTGTTTGAGGGAAACTCTACAAATATTGAAATAAAATTGAAATGAAAAACCTGTAATACTGTAGATATTAAGGCATCATAAAATATCCCATTGCCAAATACTTGTATTTTTGTCAATTAAAAAATGTTTAGACTAAAAATATAACTAATATATTAAATCGTTCATTCCCAATAATCAGGTACATTATTACGATTTCTTTATGTAATTTGAATTTTGAATTGTTCATATAATACAAAATAACTTATGAATTTGACTTAGGTGTATAGAATACACAAATGAATCTTTTTACCTATAACTAACATGAGAATAACATTTTTATATGAAATTAGAGATAATTAATATTGTATAATAAAAACCATGGGTAAAAACTTACAAACAAATATGAAGATAAATAAACAATATCAAGAATAGACTCAACAAAAATAATTTGGTACATTATCAACAACTTCTTCCATATGTTTTTTTCTTCTAAAAGAATTTCCCTGTATATTTAAACTAAAAGAACCCCTAAATAAATCATGTATGTATTAAACAACTGAATGAATATTGATCTCGCCCTTAGTTTAATCACTTTAATAAATTATAATATCGTATTGTATAAAGTGGGCAACCTGAACAAGCATCTCTCAATATAACACAATGTTAGACATCTTGTCAAATACTATATCTTGAGTTAATTGTTATTTTGATATTGTATTACACAAACAATCATAAACTTCGAATACAGTAAAGTGACTTTTACGATATAATAACGAATTATTGTATTCGTGAAATGTTTTTTTCAGGTTAAAATGTGTGAATTTGAAAAGCGCAGTCAATTGGCCGTGATGTCAAAGCCAAGCGACAGGCTTGTAACATTTTAAATTTTTAAATTTCTACCTTTTGCATACGAAACAAATGCATAAATAAACAAGACTTGTGACACACAAAAGCACAAAGAGACACACACATTTGTGTGGTAGATGTATTGAATATTACTACACAAAATTATATATCAAACAAAGCATTGAGAAAACATGAGAAAATAAATCTACCCTTCAAAATAAGTACACTTAAGGTTATGTTCGATCACTTAAACACGTCTTATTTATATTTTTAGGTGTCCTAATATTATTGATTTTTAAAGAACACATCATAAAGTTCTGTATGTAGGTATATAATAGGGGTATAGGGGTAAATTAGCGCTTTGGACGTACTTTTTAACTGAAATTTTTCATTTCCATTTTGCATAAATATTACTCAATTTATAATAATTCATATGAAACTGTTATTTTGGAAAAAGTATGCTTAAATTAAGAAAATAAAATTTACAATATCAACTATTATAGTAAGATTATGAATAACCCTGTCTGAAATCTAGTAAAAATGTTAAATATTTATTAACTTAAAATATAATCGTACACTTATTATGAATAAAAAATATATGATTAATTGTGCCATATTAACAGTTTTATTATTAATATGGCATAAATATACATAATAAATATAATTATATTTATTATGTATATTTTTTATACGCCCAGGGGAGCTTTTTGAAGAGATTTTAGGAGACACAACATTAGGGTGGGATATCGAATTAAACTATAACAGTAACAACCAGCGTGATAGCTCAGGAGATAAGACGCGTGGCTACTAATACTGTGGTCATAGGTTCAAATCCCATTCAAGTCAAGAATTTTTAAATTGATTTGATCGGTTATTACGACTGGGAGATCGGGAATAATATTAATAAAATCCTGATTGATCGTCTTGATCCAGGTTTACTCTAATTTCCTGTATTGTAAGGTAAATACTGATTATTAAGTCGGTGACCTGTGTAACTAGTAATAGTTAAGATCACCGACAGACAATTAACACGCTGTTGTGTATAAAAACCCTCTCAAAAAAGCTCCATCAGAGATGTAAGTTCTCTGGTATTCCAGAAGACTGTTTTCTCTTAATGATAATAATAATAATAATAAAAAAACACATCTCCCAATTAATAAGAACCTGGGTATTTTGCTTGCAATCTAGCAAATCAGAGTAAACCAGACTCAATCGGGATTTTATTAATATTATTCCCGATCTCTCAGTCGCTATAACGGATTTGAATCCATGACCACAATATTTGTAGTCACACGCCTTATTTTTTGACCTATTAAATTAAGGGTAAAAAACACAAATACACTCCGTAGTAAAATTCCACCCTAAAATATGGAAGAATTCTCCTTTAGTGCGTTTTATTTTGAAAATCGAGACAGTAAGTCATAATAATGATAAAGCGAGTCCTGCGAAGATCTTGTAGAGGGGTTGTTGTTTGTTCGTATATGTTATTATAATATTTTTCAGGAACCGCAAACACATATTTGTCTGAAAGAATTACAGGGGAGAATGACCACACCACAATCTGCACACAGACAGTGGAATGTGGCCACAAAGCATGGACAATGCGACCCTGCTTGAATTTTCTTGTTCCACCCCCCAGTGAATCTGCCTCCCTATGGCGAATATTTTATCACATAAGAGTACGTCGACTAAGGGAGAGTGGTTTTCTATCTCTATATACTCCATTTTCACCATTGTTGCATTCTTACAATACACTGTCCACTAGAACCTATTTAAAATATTCAACTGTGAATTAAATAATTGAAGCACAATTTAAATGAACACAGTATACACTGCATAAATACATATTTATTAATTTATCCTTGTTTTGTGCATCTGTGTGCTACCATTGTAATAGCTTGGGGAATAAGGTGCGGCTACAAATAGTCATGGGTTCAAATCCAGCTCAGGTAAAAAAATGATTTGATCGATTATTACGACTGGTAGATTGGGAATTAATAAAATCCCAATCGATCGTCTTGATCCAGGTTTACTCTGATTTCCTGTAATGTAAGGTAAATACTGATTATTAAGTCTTGTGTAAATAGTAATAGTTAAGACCACTGACAGACAATTAATTAATACGTTTTGGGTCTATAAAAAAATAATAAAACAAAGTAAGTTGGAAATAGGGATATATATTAATTAAGCCGCAATTGACCGTGCCAACTACGATATAAAGAGAAGGTATTAAATTTAAATTGAAGAAAAACGCAATCTAAGATCTAAAATACGCTAAACTTTATGTGAAATTTACTATTAGCTTTAGTACATTGAAAATTATTTATAACTCCGTTTTTTACCTGTACAAAGTAAGTGGTTTAATGAGGTAATCAATTTTTTATGATTGTCTACATTACCTTAACCCATTATTAATAATAAAATACAATAGTAATGATAACAAATAATTGTAAATAATAGCAATATATGTATGTACATACATAAAGCTTTTATAGCGATAAGTATATGAGAAAAAGCTTTGAAAGATTTTTTAATTAAATTCATGTACTATATAAAAAAATATTAAGAATATAATAAAAAATTGGAGACCCGTGTAAATTATAAAAGTAATAATAGATCACCGACAGACAATGAATTAGCTGTTGTTTTATGTATCAAAAAATAAATAATCGTATATTTTTACCCGTTTATATATAGCATAAAATTTAAAGCAATGTTTTTTTAATAAATTAAGGTAGGTGTTATCATGTATAAAACTGTATTGTCTTGAGGGAAAGGTTACAGAGGAACGTTGACATTTATGATACAAATAGATGACTGAAAAACATCACAGGCTCTTTTAAAGCTATGGTCATTAGCGTTTATTTGATGAAGCGATGCAAGACTTTTCTTAGATTAATCTGAAAGTGCAATATGGTTCTAAAATAGATGGGCCTTTCAGTGGGTTATTTCGAGCGGTGTTTGTTAGCGATTTAATTATCCGGGTGAGTGGAGAATGCAATGATGTCAGCGGTGACAGACTGCATTTAGTGTCAGTACACTACTAACTACTATTAGATACTTATATTGTGCGATATGTACCCCATTGTCTGTGGGGGTACCCCTTATATTCCTACAGACACCACCTGAGTCTGCCTGTTAATGATGCACACTGTCTTATAATAAAATACCACCCTCACTTTATTTTGGTTAAACCTATCTACGTATCATAACACACAGATTTTATTTACAAATAAGTAGGCTTTAGACACCATCCATTTTATAATAAATATTCTACATAGCACATCTTTTGTTATGAGAACTGTATACAGTTTTTAATGCCTGTGATTTTTTAAATTTTTTTATTATTATTATTAAGAGCAAACAGTCGTATGGAATACCAGAGAAACTACATCTCTGATGGAGCTTTTTTAAAAGGGTTTTTTTTATACACAAGAACGTGTTAATTGTCTGTCGGTGTCTTAACTATTACTAGTTACACAGGTCACCGACAGAGCGGCTCTGCCCGACTTAATAATCGCCTTAGTATTTACCTTACAATCCAGGAAATGAGAGTAAACCTGGATCGAGACGATTGATTGGGATTTTATTAATATTATTCCTGATCTCCCAGTCGTAATCACCGATCAAATCAATTTAAAAATTCTTTGGATTTGAACCCATTACCTCAGTATTTGTAGACACGCTTCTTAACCTCTGAGTTATTACGCTGGTTTTTGAGGGGTGGGGTGTTGTCGTATATTTTTATATAATATTTTTTGATTAAAAAATACTTTTATACAGGGTGGACTTGAATTAAATAAATATGTTATGTGTATATTGTGTCGGTTATATGTAAATAATATTTAACAAACACAATTTATGTATGCGACAGTCACTACGCAGCACTTATCAGAAACAGCTGATTCTAAGATGGTGGTCCAAGCGCGATTTCAAAAGCACTATTAATATTTTAAAAAATATCACTTATTCTTGCGATACTCTACAATCCCCTGAAATATTCTCAGTTAATTCAAGTCTAACCTGAATATTATAATTTAGAAAGGAGGATTCGTAATCTTTGGATGCGCGAGGGATTGATTGAGATTTAAAAACACATTAAAGCAAAACGTATATGTTCATAATTTGTAATAAAAACTTACTTACTTAAATTACGTGCGAGGAAATCAGGGAAAAAATATATGACAAATATTTTTTGTTATGGGTATTTTAAGTTAATAAACCTCCACGCACCATGCCATCGCTAATATCAGAAAAATGTTGGAAAATATATACATGTACATACGTATGTAAAAAACAGAGTATAATAATGGATTTTTTCCCAATTCATTTTAGTGTTTTTCTTTTTAAAACTTCCAAGTAATTAATTTGTTGATTAATGAAATAAATTTATTCAATTGTTTTAATAATGTTAAAAGGTGTCTGGTATAAATATCATGCTATATATGTTATATTTCAAATGCTGATAACTCGAAACTAATATTTATGGATATGTCCATTTTTCCAACATTTGTCGTTTTACCCATCTTTACTGTATCAACTTTTACAGTCGACGTGTATTCCACGAGGCGAGATAAATTTTACGTTTTGTAAATTGGCCCGGAATAAAGTTGAAGCTCTCAACCCTAGAATGAGCGCGGCAAAGTGTTGAAGTTCTGTGCGGTCGGACATTTGTGATAAATTAAAGTGTATCCTCGTCGGAGTAAGTTTAATAAGCGGTTGCGGTGATATCATCACATCTTTTTAGAATTTAGCCAGTGTGCAATAAGAAGACTGTGGCCCGCGGGACTCAGGTTGTCTACTCTCTAATGTAACGGCGGCGCCACACGTAACGGCCATTGCGCCGCGCCCTCGTTAATCTTCGTTACAGTGCTACGCCGCGTAGACCACCACATTGCTACGCCATACACACTCAACACAACACACACTTCAATGCCGTATTATTGACCAACACTCGAAGTCTGACTGGTCAATCGAGAGGAATCTTTTATCGAGATTGAGTGTGTAGACTATCGACAACTAGATTTATTTTAGGAAATGTTGGTATTCTAAACAAAGTAAAGTTGAAAAATTATCATTAACTATTTATTTATACTAGCTCCGAAGGCTTTTTTCAAGGTTTTTACAATTGTTGTTTTTTTTAGACACAAAAACGTGTTGATTCATTGTCTGTTGGTGATCTAAACTATTACTTACCGACTTAATAATCAGTATTTACCTTACAATCCAGTAAATAAGAGTAAACCTGGGTCAAGATGATCGATTGGAATATTATCTCCCAATTGTAATAACCGATCAAATCATTATTTCTTTTATTTGAACCCATGATCATATTTGTAGCCACGCGCCTTATCTCTTGTGTTATAAAGGTGATTATATTATTAGTAAAAATAAATACATTTCCTACTAACATTGAATTTTTTTAAAGTTGTACTAAATTATTCTTTAAATAGAGGTGCTGACTTCATAATTGCCTCATTATTCACCTTCAATCTAGGAAATCCAATTAAACCTTTATCGAGCTCATCGATCTCTCGGTCGTAATAACCTATTAAATCATCATCTTGACTCGAAACTGATTTGAACCATAGTTATCATCTGAAAGATATTTTCAAATATTAAAAAGAAACACCTAATTTTACCATACTTTCATCCATTACCATTGTAAAGAATTTTCAATTTATTTATATAAATATTTGTATTACTTTGTCTGAAATATGCAGTTCTTCATGCAGAATTACTACACATATGATTAATATTTAATTTATTGAATAATATGATAAGGTGTTGTAGTGATCGTTTAATTATTCGAATTAATTCGGGTATATGTCCAGTTCTGCACAGATTTGGCAAAGGTCTACGAAACTTGGCCTGCTACGACACGTAACAAGTATTTGTATGTAGCTTGTTTATGCTGTAGTGCAGTTTCGATGATATGTTTATGGAGGCTTTTACGTCGAAAACAGTGCCATTTTGCAGCCAAAAAAGTTAATACTGTTAGTTTTATAGTGAATGTTGAATGTCAACATTGGATATGTACGTGCGACATGTTAAATTTAAGACAACTACTATCCTGAATATTTATTGTTAAAAATATATGGCTATTAAATAATAATCTCATAGCTTAAAATATAAAAAAGCTCTCTGAATAAAGGAGTCTATGATAATTATATTATATCATTACATATTAGTAATCGATAAAATTATTTTATTTTATTATAATACCCTAGGAGATTGTTCCCAGATGTTATATGTTTTGTTGTCTATGGATTTATTAAATTTAAAATTATAACAGTAAATATTGCTCAAATCAAAAAGTTTAAAAGTCAAATAATCACTTATAGATAAATAATTAAATATTAAAATCCCAAATTATCTTTGAGGAGCTCAGAATCAAAAGTTCCAGAATAAAGTTTTATTTATTTTTTATCTAAAACCTACGTTATAATATTTGTCGTATTTTCCGTGCTTCGTAAATTTGTGATCTCTCGTGAATTTTTACTATGTGGTAAAATGTGTAATTCTATTTAAATTTTCCGATATTAACAGAACAATCTTATAAAATAATATTATTAATGAAATAAAATAACTATTTTTTTAATTTTTATTCAATATTATAGTTTGTCAGATGAATATAATAATTAATGTATGTTTTGTGTAAATAAACATTATAAAGGAAATCGTCGCAGAGCTCGAATACGTCAAAGCACTTCATCACACCCAATTGGACTAGGTCTGTTTATAGCCTAGTAAGTGACGTATTTTCGACGTCACTTATTGAATATAAAGCATGATAGCTCAGGAGATAAGAGGCGTGCCTACAAATACTGTGGTCATAGGTTCAAAACCCACTCAAATAAAAAAATAATCACTTTATCGGTTATAAGAATTAGGAGATAAAATCCCGATTGATCGTCTTGATCCAGGTTTACTCTGATTTCCTGTATTGTAAGGTAAATACTGACTATTGAAGTGGTGACCTGTGTAACTAGTAATAGTTAAGATCACCGACAGACAATTAATAAACACGTTGTTGTGTATAAAAAACCCTCTCTAAAAAAAGTAAATAAAATAAATATTTTTTTATTATTGTGAACTCTTTTCCACCAATTTTGCCACCTATAGGGCTTGTTTAGGAGCGACTTTATATAGTAACATATAAAATATTGATTCCTATATGTTACTTTATTTTATTTATGTGTACTTTTAATATTTGTTTTTAAAACTTTATTATTATTTTTGTCTATAAAACAGCTCAATAAATTGTATGATATTCATATACATATGTAAAGTAAAATAAAATACTACTTTCATTGTCAAAAATACATATATTGAATTCTGCCCTATCTTGGTCTTGTAAAATAGTATCAAGTGCACTTAAAGTATTTATTATTTATACGGCTTTTTATATTCTATAAACAGATGTGTTGTATATGCAAAGGGCATGTTGATTAGGAAGGATCCACGTGTATTATACATTGGATGTCTGTTAGCCATGTGCACAACCTGACATTATCTCGACACTCCTGCAGCAGTCAGTGTTAAGTTAACAGAATTGCTTATTCCATCTTATACAACATTCCTGTGTTATCTTTCCTAGGAGAGCACGTGCGTGAACCAGACAACACTTCAAATGTTGCCATTGGGGGAAATACATTCTCAATCTACTATATTGCTTTTATACACTCTCTGTGTCGGTTACACTCATCAATCATGTATCTTTATAAGAAAAGTATTTTTTTTTTAATTTTATAGCTTAAGATCCAACCTAATGTTTTTTTTAAATGCATAGTGGTGGTCGGACATAATAAATCACAATATGATAGATGAGCACATGACAAATCAGAATAATCGAGGGTTGATTGATACAAATATGCATCTACAAATTATTTGAAATTTTATTCTTATTCTTACAATAAAAACAGCCAAACATTTGATAGGGAATTTTTATTTCAGACAAGTCAAGTGTACACATTACAGATTTTTTTGTTTCTATTTAAAATAATAAATAGGTTAATAATTTGACATTGGAATCAAGGTGTGTTTACGATGTTTCAATTAAAATAATGATAAACCGAATAAGTAATTATTAATGTATTTTAATTAATTTCAATAATTTTAAGTCTAATAAAAAATACTGAGAGTAATGTACTTAATCCGTTCTAGAACCTTATACGTATTTCAAATACATTTTTCACACTTATTATATTTGTCAAAGGTGTGTTTATGTTATATGTATGCGAATATGTACAGATCTTTTAACCAAACTATGCGGATTGAGTAAAAAAATAGTTCTTAATGTATTGTGGTCATAATGCACATAATTTTAATTAAAACGTATATTAATAATTTAAACGGGTATTTTAGTGATAAAAATAAAAAAATAATAGTAGGAATTAAATTAACAAATAAAACACAGATAATAGTGTTTGAATTCAAAATGATATAATTATCAAATATGATATATGCATTTAAATAGATATTTTCAAAAAACAAATGGAATTGTTTCAATTTAATCCCAACCTAGTGGAATTGCCTAGATATGAAAATTTATTTATTTGGACAACAGATTTATTTTGAAAATAAAAGATTAAAAAAATAATAATGACCGGATTTCGAAATAATATTAATAATATAATGTGTAAAAGTTAAAAAACGGTAAAATAAAATTTACTCAAGATCTGATCTCGGGCCAGATTTGAAATAGAGCATGTTTGAAATTAAAATATTTTGGAATAGGATACTTTTGATTTCAACGCTGAACTTGAAGTGATGATTTCACTAAAATATAATGAATTAGAACAATTTTGATCATATTGTATTTTTTTTATACCCAATACTTTAAATCTGTATACTTATTTTTTTTTTAAGTGGAATAGGCTAACATTGATCCCAAGCTCCACATTTAATAATAGATTTTCCGATAAGTACACATGGGTATAAATCACTTAAAGTGAAAATGCCGTGCTAAATGTGATGTAGAGCTTAATATGTGGATCGTTGGCCGTCTCGTAATAATGCAATGAATTTCCCAATTTGCGGATTTGTCGAAGGCGTGACTCGGGCATTTGAAAATGGATGTATGGTGTGTTTGTGGCATGGCATGGCAAGTTCAAAGGGGCAATTCTATAAATTAAGACATTAGTCGGAGTGTTGGTCTAACGATACCGTGTCGAGTGGTCTTCAATTCTCAGCTCGCGTGGACTTCCATCGTTCATACAGACGACTTTTTTCCTTAGAACTGATGACGTGAGAGCACGTTGTATATTAGATTCCGGATGGGGTTCACCCTCATACGTGACCCGCCCGTTTCTTTTTAACAATGAACACTCTTCCACCTTCACCACCCTCGATCTTTTTTACCTTTTTTTTAAGTTTTTACCTTACATACAGATTGCCCTCAAATACATTAATTACATCCAGAGCCGCCTCATGGCATTATGATAAGCATTGCCGATTCCGGAGTTTGCACCCCATCCATGTTGATTTGCAGAAGTATTTAGCACTTCTGAATATAATCGTATCAATATGATTGGCACTACTACATGCGCATATTATACATATACTTCACTGATATATATATATCGTGACGCACTACTCCCTTTCGGGGTTGGCCCGGTCTGTTGCTGCACTCAGATTTATAAATTTACAATCCTTCTCCATTCACTCCTGTCCTTGCATATCTCCCTTGCTTCCTCTAGATTCATTATTCTATTCATACATCTTCTTTTATTCTTGGTGCTCCCAACTGCTTTCTCCTTAAGAGCAGCACCAACCACATCCATCCACATCTTCTTCGGTCTTCCTTTTCCTCTCTTTCCGCTAATCACTTAAATAACCTTAGTCAGTCTTTCATCACTCATTCTCTCGACTACTTTACTGATAACAAGGCTTTGGCTACTTGCAACACTTTAATCCTTAAAATCCGACACCCGAGAGCAATAGTTGCTTCACTATTGGTTTCATTGATTGAGAAACCCCAATGAAATGTCTTGCGTTTTGTCTTCATACCTTGTAACATAGCCGGTACTTAATACATGCGCATATTATACACATAAGCAGGCTGTGGCTACCTGCAACCCTGTGGTCCTTAAAATCCGACACGTTCGATAATCCGCCACTTGAGAGCAATAAGATTTTTATTACAAAAATATCCAAAATGATCATATATTATTTGTAGTTGAATATATCAAGTCACTTTTAATGATGCACTTTACCATATTAAGTGAAAGACGGTGTAATATTATTTGAAAGATCGACAAGTGATAGATAAACAGTACGAGCGGTAAAATTAGCGACCAAGCGGCTGTCATATGAAACCTTTTATCACAAATTCATCTTTGTCCCTCATGTTTTTGATGTCCTTTAACGTAATATTGGTACCTCTACATTTATACATTTGCATATGAATGAGCTCTCATATAATTTTTAACCCCATAAAGCGTTATACATATGTACTTGATCTCCTTCTTCAGAAAAAGGTTATTACCTTAGTTGTTCTCACTTGTTAGATCTAACGTGAATTCGAAAGACTCATTACTGTGTGGTGGCTAGGAAAACCATCTCACTATATTTATATCATCGGCCACTTATAAAAAAGTCTATTCGCCATATTTAGATTCAACTTTATACCAAGACAATATATTATAAAATAAACGCATATCATTAGTATAATAAAAAATCTATTTTTTCAGGTACCACATTGTTGTATGTAGCCTACGATATATAATATTCCCGTAATGGTGACGGTGGCCTGACCAACCCCACACTAATACAGTAGGAAAGATTTAGCTACTTAGTGTGCAGATATATTATACTTGGTTATTTGGCATGTCTGGCGGTAAACGGAATAGTTGTATTGTTGGTGTGGTTTGTGGATAATTGTTGGTCAGTATTTGGTGGTGTGTTTTGTTTGTAAATGAACCACGCTGGACACACTGGAATGAAGTGGACCATATCGTATGCGACTCTAATGCGGTATCACCTTATCAGCTTATCCTTCCATAAACAAGGATGCCACTCCAGTGATTAACTAATAATAATACGGAAAGGGCTCTGAATATAGCGACTATAGCTGAGCGACAGCGTGACATCAACTGTATTTTTACAGGAGGAAGGGATTGATCAAAACACTAAGAGCGAATGAGTAATTCCCCTCCTTAGTTTTTAATCATATTGTCAATGAACTTTCATCTATAGAGCGCCATGCAATACTGCATCATACATTCGAATATGGCCGGTCACGAATACATCTACTCGCAATAGCGAATTAGCGGCAGAAGCAGCGCCCCAAGCGGCTAACACACGAAACTCTTTGCTGCCTATGCCTGGCCTCATTTATGCCTGCTATGGTTTTGACGTCTTTACAAGTATTATTGGCACTTCTATATTGTGTATAAGCTCATTGTATATTGTTAATTGATGCTAAATACCTGTTAATATATTATATTATATTTTATTATTATTCTTACATGTAATTTCTTCTGGAATAGGCACGGTCTGATGCAGCAATCAAATTTATAAATCTCTATGAGATGATTACACCTTCTGAATAAGCATTTATTTTTTTATACAGCACCTTGTATTGTTAAAAGCAGTTTTCATTTATTTGTGGATCAGAAAATAAATCGTTCCTTTTTTAACCCCATTTTTCGTCCATATATAGTTTTTTTTATTTTGTTACTTCTAACATTGAAAATTAAAAAAGTATATCAACTCAATTTGGAGGGAATTTCTAGGATATTTAATGGTTAATTTAAATTATTGCATCTCTGCTCTGTTCAGAATATAACCACAACTGGGCGATAGCGTGATGTAAAAACCAATTCTAGTAATAATCTGAACAGGGTTTTATAGTTGAAAATGATCAGGTTTATGGAAGTATTGGGTCTTCTTTTTGAAACTTCAACCGATTTTCAGTAAAATCCTACTATTTATTATAAACGCTTCTATTATAATTAAAGTTTTAATTGTAATTGTACAAGAAATTATTGTAAATACTTCAACTTTTTGTATAAGATTTTTTTTTTTCAAAATATGTAATTTGTTGACTATTCACCTCTTCTGTATTATAATAGTCGTAGTATGGCTTGAAGACAAAAAAATCATAATTTATTTTGTTCTTGTATACATAGTTTATGATTGAATTTTATATTGTAGAGAGCTTTGAATAGAAAGTATGTGTTAGTAATAGATAGTCCATGTTGCTGAGAAGTATGTGGGGGCTTAGCTGATATATTTGACCATAGCGCACGACTGAGCCACACTACTATTACTATTACTATTACTACTACTACTACTATTACTATGTCCACTAGCTACCCACATGGACCAACGAACATTGCTTCCAAAACAAACCAAATATCCACACCATCTCTTCTTTGGGCTCGTAAAGTGAATAAATAAGCCTGCATTTAAAATATGCGAGAGTGGGTTGCTGGACGTCACTGAGTAACTTCATTGAACATATGTACAAATAATATTTAAAAAAAATGTAGCCACAGTGATTTTACATGTCTTGGATTCTTATATTTTAACAATCAATAAAACAATATACTCTCTTTTTTATTAAGAGAAAAGAGTTCTCTCGAATACCAGAGAAACTACTTCTCCAATGTAGCTTTTTTAGACACAAAATTTAACACGTTTTAATTGTCTGTCTGTGATCTTTACTATTACTAGTTACACAGATCACCGACTTAGTAATCAGTATTTAGCTTACAATACAGAAAATCAGAGTAAACCTGGATCAAGACTATCGATGGGGATTTTATCTCCCAATTGTAATAACCGATCAAATCAATTTATTTTACTTGGGCGGGATTTGAAAACAAGACGTTCTATTACGCCGCTTAATTTTCTACATTAATATGAAGTTTAAATAAATAATATTGAGCAACTGTAATATTTTCTTCAAATATGTTAAAGTATAATATTGTTTTTGTTTGGATATTTATATTTTCATAATAAAAATAATGTTCTACGGACATATTAACTACAGTACAGCACAGTGTACAGAATCACTTAAATTAATTGATCGATCGGGATTTTATTAATATTATTCCCGATCTCCCAATTGTAATAGCCGACCATAAAAAAAATCATTGAAAGATTAATATCAAAGTAGTATACCTAAAAACCACTGGCAATAATAGACGACCCAAAATGTGAAGAGTATAATAAATACTTATTTTAATGTTGTGATATTCCACTATAAATATTTTTTTCGGTCCAAAAGACCACACCTCATTATAAAAAAATAAAAACATCGAATCTGATAAAATAACTAATAAAAAAAGGCATTTTGAATTTGCAAGTTACTAAATCGATAGATTTAGGTTAGGTTTGAATTTAATTTATTTTTTATTGCGTCTTTTTAAATTAATGGCACGTTTTCAATATTGCCAAAGAGATATAATTAATTATTGATTTATTAAGGTTCTCATTAAGCTTTCAAGATAAGAAAGAATGCTTCTGGGATGATTGCATTCCTGTTCAATCGTTTGTGTAGAATATTCTTATTCGGGATTGGAGGGTTGCAGCGATAAATTGGATCACCCTCACAGAAAATCCTCCCCATCGGAACACTAATTCTGTAGTTGTAAGGTACGCTTAATGTACGGAAAACATATGTTACTTTCATTTATTAACTCTACATTTGATACTGTTTTTAATTATAATAAACCAGGAAAGGATTATTTCATTATAACTGGTTGAGAATGTAATATTAATCCTGCAATTGTAATTAAAATTAGTTGTTTGAAAGATAGAACGATGGGTTGTGGACATAATCTTCCGTTTAGTAATTAAGTGTTGTGTAATTTTATCGGAATTCACTTACCGTTTAATTAAATTAGGCTCAGCCATTTCTGGATATATTTCAGACTTTAATCTAGGTGCGTGCTGTTGTCCGAGTGACCGAACCAAACCAGCACCCAACCACCCAAAACCACCCCCATACAACCCCCGACCAAGGTTGTAGTTATCCCACAATCGGATTAGCGGCTATGCTTCAGGGATGTCCACTTTTATTCAAAGAAAACTAATTACATCGCTCACGTTAAACAGTTTATAGAAGCAGGGTACTCCATTTAACAATTTATCAGATTTCGCAATAATGGCCACAAAATAAAATAAAAAATATGTATGAACTAAATTCTAGCAAATGCTAAATTCTAAATATGTATGAATTAAAAACTAGCGTCTCCATTGATTATCATCAATAACTCAATTATAATTTAACTTAACTATAATTTCAATAAATCTTATACTTAAAATCAAAAGTTGAAGTATTTACAATAATTTCTTGTACAATTACAATTAAAACTTTAATTATAATAGAAGCGTTTATAATAAATAGTAGGATTTTACTGAAAATCGGTTGAAGTTTCAAAAAGAAGACCCAATACTTCCATAAACCTGATCATTTTCAACTATAAAACCCTGTTCAGATTATTACTAGAATTGGTTTTTACATCACGCTATCGCCCAGTTGTGGTTATATTCTGAACAGAGCAGAGATGCAATAATTTAAATTAACCATTAAATATCCTAGAAATTCCCTCCAAATTGAGTTGATATACTTTTTTAATTTTCAATGTTAGAAGTAACAAAATAAAAAACTATATATGGACGAAAAATGGGGTTTAAAAAAGGAACGATTTATTTTCTGATCCACAAATAAATGAAAACTGCTTTTAACAATACAAGGTGCTGTATAAAAAATAAACGCATATCATTAGTATAATAAAAAATCTATTTTTTCAGGTACCACATTGTTGTATGTAGCCTACGATATATAATATTCCCGTAATGGTGACGGTGGCCTGACCAACCCCACACTAATACAGTAGGAAAGATTTAGCTACTTAGTGTGCAGATATATTATACTTGGTTATTTGGCATGTCTGGCGGTAAACGGAATAGTTGTATTGTTGGTGTGGTTTGTGGATAATTGTTGGTCAGTATTTGGTGGTGTGTTTTGTTTGTAAATGAACCACGCTGGACACACTGGAATGAAGTGGACCATATCGTATGCGACTCTAATGCGGTATCACCTTATCAGCTTATCCTTCCATAAACAAGGATGCCACTCCAGTGATTAACTAATAATAATACGGAAAGGGCTCTGAATATAGCGACTATAGCTGAGCGACAGCGTGACATCAACTGTATTTTTACAGGAGGAAGGGATTGATCAAAACACTAAGAGCGAATGAGTAATTCCCCTCCTTAGTTTTTAATCATATTGTCAATGAACTTTCATCTATAGAGCGCCATGCAATACTGCATCATACATTCGAATATGGCCGGTCACGAATACATCTACTCGCAATAGCGAATTAGCGGCAGAAGCAGCGCCCCAAGCGGCTAACACACGAAACTCTTTGCTGCCTATGCCTGGCCTCATTTATGCCTGCTATGGTTTTGACGTCTTTACAAGTATTATTGGCACTTCTATATTGTGTATAAGCTCATTGTATATTGTTAATTGATGCTAAATACCTGTTAATATATTATATTATATTTTATTATTATTCTTACATGTAATTTCTTCTGGAATAGGCACGGTCTGATGCAGCAATCAAATTTATAAATCTCTATGAGATGATTACACCTTCTGAATAAGCATTTATTTTTTTATACAGCACCTTGTATTGTTAAAAGCAGTTTTCATTTATTTGTGGATCAGAAAATAAATCGTTCCTTTTTTAACCCCATTTTTCGTCCATATATAGTTTTTTTTATTTTGTTACTTCTAACATTGAAAATTAAAAAAGTATATCAACTCAATTTGGAGGGAATTTCTAGGATATTTAATGGTTAATTTAAATTATTGCATCTCTGCTCTGTTCAGAATATAACCACAACTGGGCGATAGCGTGATGTAAAAACCAATTCTAGTAATAATCTGAACAGGGTTTTATAGTTGAAAATGATCAGGTTTATGGAAGTATTGGGTCTTCTTTTTGAAACTTCAACCGATTTTCAGTAAAATCCTACTATTTATTATAAACGCTTCTATTATAATTAAAGTTTTAATTGTAATTGTACAAGAAATTATTGTAAATACTTCAACTTTTGATTTTAAGTATAAGATTTATTGAAATTATAGTTAAGTTAAATTATAATTGAGTTATTGATGATAATCAATGGAGACGCTAGTTTTTAATTCATACATATTTAGAATTTAGCATTTGCTAGAATTTAGTTCATACATATTTTTTATTTTATTTTGTGGCCATTATTGCGAAATCTGATAAATTGTTAAATGGAGTACCCTGCTTCTATAAACTGTTTAACGTGAGCGATGTAATTAGTTTTCTTTGAATAAAAGTGGACATCCCTGAAGCATAGCCGCTAATCCGATTGTGGGATAACTACAACCTTGGTCGGGGGTTGTATGGGGGTGGTTTTGGGTGGTTGGGTGCTGGTTTGGTTCGGTCACTCGGACAACAGCACGCACCTAGATTAAAGTCTGAAATATATCCAGAAATGGCTGAGCCTAATTTAATTAAACGGTAAGTGAATTCCGATAAAATTACACAACACTTAATTACTAAACGGAAGATTATGTCCACAACCCATCGTTCTATCTTTCAAACAACTAATTTTAATTACAATTGCAGGATTAATATTACATTCTCAACCAGTTATAATGAAATAATCCTTTCCTGGTTTATTATAATTAAAAACAGTATCAAATGTAGAGTTAATAAATGAAAGTAACATATGTTTTCCGTACATTAAGCGTACCTTACAACTACAGAATTAGTGTTCCGATGGGGAGGATTTTCTGTGAGGGTGATCCAATTTATCGCTGCAACCCTCCAATCCCGAATAAGAATATTCTACACAAACGATTGAACAGGAATGCAATCATCCCAGAAGCATTCTTTCTTATCTTGAAAGCTTAATGAGAACCTTAATAAATCAATAATTAATTATATCTCTTTGGCAATATTGAAAACGTGCCATTAATTTAAAAAGACGCAATAAAAAATAAATTAAATTCAAACCTAACCTAAATCTATCGATTTAGTAACTTGCAAATTCAAAATGCCTTTTTTTATTAGTTATTTTATCAGATTCGATGTTTTTATTTTTTTATAATGAGGTGTGGTCTTTTGGACCGAAAAAAATATTTATAGTGGAATATCACAACATTAAAATAAGTATTTATTATATTATTCACATTTTGGGTCATCTATTATTGCCAGTGGTTTTTAGGTATACTACTTTGATATTAATCTTTCAATAATTTTTTTTATGGTCGGCTATTACAATTGGGAGATCGGGAATAATATTAATAAAATCCCGATCGATCAATTAATTTAAGTGATTCTGTACACTGTGCTGTACTGTAGTTAATATGTCCGTAGAACATTATTTTTATTATGAAAATATAAATATCCAAACAAAAACAATATTATACTTTAACATATTTGAAGAAAATATTACAGTTGCTCAATATTATTTATTTAAACTTCATATTAATGTAGAAAATTAAGCGGCGTAATAGAACGTCTTGTTTTCAAATCCCGCCCAAGTAAAATAAATTGATTTGATCGGTTATTACAATTGGGAGATAAAATCCCCATCGATAGTCTTGATCCAGGTTTACTCTGATTTTCTGTATTGTAAGCTAAATACTGATTACTAAGTCGGTGATCTGTGTAACTAGTAATAGTAAAGATCACAGACAGACAATTAAAACGTGTTAAATTTTGTGTCTAAAAAAGCTACATTAGAGAAGTAGTTTCTCTGGTATTCGAGAGAAGTCTTTTCTCTTAATAAAAAAAGAGAGTATATTGTTTTATTGATTGTTAAAATATAAGAATCCAAGACATGTAAAATCACTGAGGCTACATTCTTTTAAGTATTATTTGTACATATGTTCAGTGAAGTTACTCAGTTACGTCTCGACGTCCAGCAACCCACTCTCGCATATTTTAAATGCAGGCTTATTTATTCACTTTACGAGCCCAAAGAAGAGATGGTGTGGATATTTGGTTTGTTTTGGAAGCAATGTTCGTTGGTCCATGTGGGTAGCTAGTGGACATAGTAATAGTAGTAGTAATAGTAATAGTAATAGTAGTGTGGCTCAGTCGTGCGCTATGGTCAAATATATCAGCTAAGCCCCCACATACTTCTCAGCAACATGGACTATCTATTACTAACACATACTTTCTATTCAAAGCTCTCTACAATATAAAATTCAATCATAAACTATGTATACAAGAACAAAATAAATTATGATTTTTTTGTCTTCAAGCCATACTACGACTATTATAATACAGAAGAGGTGAGTAGTCAACAAAGTACATATTTTGAAAAAAAAATCTTTGGACAAAACCACATTTATAATGTACTAGTTTTACAGGTAAACGACTTAATAATCGCCTCAGTATTTAGCTTACAATGCAGGAAATCAGGGTAAACCTGGATCAAGACGATACATGGGGATTTTTATTAAAATCAATCCTGATCTCTCAGTCATTCACAGGATTTGAATTCATGACTACAGTATTTGTAGCCATCCCTTGAGCTATGAAGATAGTTAGTGTTCATCTTATAATCTAGGAAATTAGAGTAAATATAATATATACACACATGCATATTATGTAGGTTGGACTTTTCACTGTAAATATTTTAAGGGTAGGTATAGTAAAGTTTAATACTACGGTTTTTAATTTAATTGTGTTTTGAATATTTTTATTAAAAACTATGAAATTGTCGTATTTATATTGACTTCTATTATTTATTTTGTAGCTCCTATTTAAATACATTTTGGGATGATTTATTAAAAATTAAAATAATATGACATATATACTCGAATATATTACATATTTTAAGATTTTATTTTATCTCAAGATCAGTTTGTAAACAGGCTTATAATTATTTTTAAAATCGCTGACTGTTTATATATTAAAATTTTACCCTTTCATATTCCCCTTAATTAACGGGTAAAAGTAAACACTTCAAATGATCTTAATTTAATTCAATTATTTTTAGGCTAGTAATTACTAACTAATTAAATCAATCTCATCAAATTCCCTTTCATCGGATAATTGGTTCAGTTATCTTAATTTTAAATAAACTTAATGATATTATCTCTAAAGTACTCGTAGAAAATGTTGTAATAATTTTAACACAAACATACGAGCAGTCTGTAATTAAAAATTATAAATATTCACAATGAAGTTTGTACAAAAGATTCCGCCTTACTGTTATTTTCTCTCTTTATTTTCAGTCTCGTATAAATAAATTGTTGAAAAAAAACTCACACGACCAGTATGAAAACAATGCGAACAAAACAGGGTTATTTTCCCGAAGGATATGAGGCGTTAAGATAGTCACAGATAATAGTACCACTCAGCTAATTTAAGATTATTATCGTCTGTTTGAGGTGTACTTTTCTTGACAGTTTATTATTGGGGTCCAGTACTCAAATTACCGTAAAGTATTTTTTTTCAGCGGTAGTGGATATTTTCAGTACAGTGTAGGTTTTGGCCTGACGATATAGTGGGCGATAATTTCCAGACGGATGCATATTTCAGCCCCCTACGCCATATAAATTATTCTAGCGGTACTAAGTGAGTTTATATCACACTATTTTTTTATATTAAAATTTAATCATATTAAGCGGTTGAGAATATTTTGAATTTTTATGGCTCCAGTTGAGGTGAATCTATGAGAATTATTTATATGTTTTGCAAACGATGCACTAGCGAATTGATGCACGAACAGATCATTTTGTATGTACAAGTGTCTTTTATTTTGGATTAGACATTGATTGATAGATCGTGTTCCTCCAATTCTCTAGTTTATTATATTCAATTTATAATGCATGTTTTTAAATATATTTTGTCACAGGTTTAACCATTCAACGTATTCAAAGTATCAATAATCACACAAATTTATTCCTTTTAGAGAGTATGTATTTGGATATAATTTCACTAAAATTTCAGTGATTTAAGTATGGAAATTAGTATATCCAAAAACCAATACCGCTCATATGTAAATTAATAATAAAAATCTAAAGAGTATTAAAAACCATTTAATTTACTATTTTGCTCGTAAACTCCTGAAAAAAAAGGTAAATATGACTTGCTTTTTTGTATAAAATTGTCAAAAGTACAAAGATAATACGATCACTATTTAAAGGATATTACTAGTTCTTAAAATTTATTTTTAAACTACATATATGAGGCGTATACTTCCATAACCGCCAACTCAACCAATCATGTGGATTATTATAACATTTTAAAAATAATAATTCGACATTAAAAGGAATTTTAAAAATACACGCATATTCAACTCCGCAATTTAATTCCGTGCTTTGGTAATTTTTATTTATTTTTTATCATAATATCGCATATGCATTAATTACATTTTAATAATTTGTTTCTTTTCGTTTTTACGGCAAAAAACCTTTTTGTTTTAATCAAAACAGGTCAATGTTGAATTTGTGGTTGTACAACTGAATATCTCATATTTACATTATCACTATGAATTCATTTGAATATTGAATTATTGTTATCATTAAAATTTATATTATTTTACATGTAAAAATAAATACTCGCTTGTTAAAGTATATTAAAATTTAAAACGAGAACTAAACTTTGAGAATTCCCGAGAGCCATGAGTGGTCTTACCGAAACACTCTAATATTATGTTGCAATATTTTATAGACGAAATTCTTTAAAGTCGATCGACTCAGAATATGTCAATGTTGAGTTCAAGTTTCAGGTCGTTTTCAGGAAATTTTAAAATATTGGGATGTTGTTCGTAAATCCTTTTGTTTGCGACTATATTTTCTTGTGCAATATCGTTGAGAATATAGGAGAAGAATGTATTTTTTTGATAGGAAGCAACGAGGTGGTGGAAAACGTCTTATTAAGGATGAGACGTTTAATTCAATTATGGTACAGAGCTCCTCATTAGGGGATGCATTCACTGCTCCATAAATATCAGCACTAAACCCCATTGAACATCAATATTAGATTAACTCCACTCTCCTATCTTCAATCTCATGTATTCATATTCTTTCACTCTGACTTATCGGAAGATGTAAATTAAAAACAAAGCGAGCCACTTATCCAGAATAGTGTATAAAAGAAGTACTGGTACATCTTAATTGTCGAGGTGCAGTAAAAAGTGGCAAGACTAACACTCGGCTTTATAGCTATGCTCTATTAATGCTCTGGATCTACCCCTTGAGAATTATATTAATAATACTCAGCCATTCTTGCACAATCATTTTTCTCAATATACAATTTGAAAAATTAACAATACTTTATTTACATAGATGATGGATTAAGAGAATACGTCTAGAAAGAACAGAGAATTTAGAAATGTAATATGCAAATAGTCTAAATTAGTGCTAGTAACCTACAATAATAAAATGATATAAATAATACAAAACATTCAATAGCCTACTTACAGTATTAAAAAATCCAGATTAATAAAAGTTTTCCTTTAAAATTCACTCTATTTCATTAGTAATTATACCTTTTTATTAAATTCCATTTTTGTTTACTAAAAATTAGATCCAATATTTATTGTTAAGTGGAAGTTTTTGAAGGATTAATTGTAATAAAAAGGATAAATTTGAAATGAAAAATCTGTATAAATATAAATTTCATAAATTAAATATGTAAAGTTGTAAACATTTTTTTGGGCAAGATAACTTGGCTATAACCGTGTTTGTTCACAAAGCAAAATATTATATAGAAATTTCCAATCACAACCGTTTGCGGTAAATTAGTTCGTTTATGTGCGTGTATAAAGATTGAGGTTAGTTAAATTGTTATTTGAATTATGTCATTGGTAAGGTGAAATTTATTTTATTATAAAGATAATAATAATGATTGTATTTTATATTTTTCACTGTTTATACAAGAAATGCATTTATTTCCTTAGATATTGGGACATATATAAAAAAATGATAAAACATTTGATTGATGAAATATTTCCGTTATTCATTTTGAATTTTACAAAGTTTGAATAATACAAAACATCATATGATTTAGACTTAGGTGTACAGAATATATAAATCTTTTTTACCTATTACTAACATGAAAATTTTAATAATTTTTTTATTTGATATGAGAGGTACCTAATATTGAATAATAAAAAGTAGGGGAAAAAACCTATTTGGTAAGTTAAACAGAAGATTGAATAACGTATGATACATGTTTCACAAATGAATATTTAATTAAGTGTTTCCGCGGACAAATTATTTATATTAGGTTAACCTAATCCTCGGCGATCCACTGAGTTGGAACTAGAGTATTTAATTTAATGATGTTAACGACATATTTAGTGGTAACTGATATTACGTGAAAGCTGTTCTATAGTGAGGATATACGAAGTCAAAATCACCGTTTAATGACTCTTTGTAGACCATATAAAGTAGTCTATTTAATAGACGCCCGGCGGCGACTCGAGCCAAAACCGATCTCCACCCTCTAAAACTCGCCCCCGTGTGTTTTTCAACCCTCCGAATTGTCCATGAAAAACAGTGCGGTTAATTCATAATATAATAATGTATATTGTCGGGGTGGTTGTTGTCTTATTGTGCTGTAAAATCGTCCATTATTGTAATGAAATTTACTCAACAGGTCGTGGCGGTGCGGAACAAACATATCAACGTCCTTTTTAATGGGGCTGAGGCTTTATTGTTGTCATTCCGATACCTTTATACCCTCTAATGAATTGCCTTTACCTTCTTTATAACCTTCGACCCCACTCAGCCACCTCCTCATACAGTGGTGTTGATGGATTAACACCGACACGTTTACATTGTCAAAGGTGTGATGGATTCAATTATGTATGATAATGACTATTATAATGTTTTGCCTGATCGCAAAATGAGAGTGGTTAGAAATTAAAAATAATAACGGTATTTAAATAAATAAACTATCTATATCAGAAACTTATTTACAAAGGTATAATGTGAAAACTTATAATATTGAATGTGCATATTAAATGAAAGCAAAAGTTATATGTTTGCACCGAAATATTCAATAATAAATTACAATAAAAAACACAAATATCTATTTTATATATACTTTACTGATCCATATTTTTCTTAAAGTTTTTAAGTTATATTCAACAATCATTAAACCAGTTTGGAATATTCTATTATTGTTTTTTTTACACCAAAAAAGCATTGTTTAACATTATTCAAAGTAATAAAATTGTTATTGAAAAGTTTGTTGACAAAAATATTAATTTGCACTTAAAAATCATGTTCTTGTGTACTATTTAATCAAATTTATGCAAACGAATGTCCGTAAGCATTGTTTAATGTCTATAAATATAATTTAAATAAATGGGAAACCTCTTATTGTTGGAAAGATTATTCATAAACAAAGTACACAAAGATCGTGATAAATTTAATATTTTTTAATAAATCTTATTTATTTACATATTGCGTTTAAGAACATTGTGTCTGAACTAGTTAGTAAGTTAATGAAGCCTTAGGGCAAACAAATAAAAAAGAATTCAAAAAGAGATCAAAATATTCATTTAGGACTTTATTATGTGAATTTTAAAATTATGCTATATCCTTTGAAATAATAAATTTTGGTTGTAATGTTTCTGTTTTATTTATCAAAGGGCATACTTTAATAATGGAACATGTCAATGCTTCGAGGCTTTCACATGAATTTATTATTCTGTTTGAAAGATTTTCTTAATATTCTAAGTATATTGACCATGATATAAGTTGCAGGTCCGTTGAACACCATAATATCTAAGTACCATACATTAATACACATAATGGGATTACTCTATCTTACCATTTTCAACCCTTACTTTGTTTAGAAAACACTATAATACGAGTACTTCGCATAATGAAACCATCGATAGATATTATAAATAAAATGAAAAGTGAGAATGGGTGTTAGCCAACGAGCACACATAAAAAGGTGGTAATAATACTTTAAAATATGTCAAAAATATAGAAGAAAAAGATGAATTTGTTATCAAAGGTTTCGTATGACAGCCACTTGGGGCGCTGCTTTACCGCTCATACTGTTTATCTGTCACTTGTCTATATTTCTAATAGCATGACATCGCTTTTCACTTAATATGGTAAAGTGCGATATTAAAAGTTTCTTGATATATTCAAAGATAAATAATAAATAGTTAACAATTTTGTTGCTTTAGAGTGTCGGATTTTATGGACTATAATGTTGCAGGTCAGCGTATGTGTGAAGTATATGTATAATATGCGGATGTAGTATGTTCCAATGTAAACAATTTATATGATCATGAGAATTAAAACAATACGCATGATACTTGAGTGCGGTTTATCGAAAATACCTATTGTGTTTCATATAACGAATAATATTCTGGATCGACTTATATGAGTTTTTATAGTACTTGCTCTTATTACTACTATCGATATTCTTAAATGTAAATCGTTAAGTATAAATCCTATGAATTGGAAATCCTCGACTATAAAAAAGCAACCAATCAAACGGAGATTGGCTCTTCAGAAATATTTTACTTGTATTTAAATAATAATTAAATTTAATTAGAGGAGCTTTGATGTGTCCGTGATCGGATATAAACGCCTTAAACTCATTAAATCACCTTTAGTGTGATTACGTCTTGTCGTTGTAGAAAGTCATAAACAAAGAGTATTAGTTGGATTGATCGCTGCAGGGGAAAATCTATAAAGAAGATTGCAATGTTAACGGTTTAATTTAACTGAGACTATATTTGCTGCAAGGAAAGTAATCCGCGTTGTATTGGTTAATAAATTTAATGGAGTTCAAAGAGCAAACACTTGTAGGGTGAAAGCCTTCCCGGAGGCTGCTTATAAAATGTTAAAGGGTGTTTTGACTAAGCGACTAAAGCAACTTACACTTTACAGGGAACATGTTCCTGTTTTACTCTAACCTAATAAAATTAATGTCGGTTTAAGACTACGTCCAATGTCTTTCGTTTACAAGAGTACTAACTTCTAATAACTACCCTTCCACTATTCTTACCACTAATTAAATAAACATACAAACTATACACTTTTTATACAAATTATGGATTAAAAGAGTTAGGAGTTCTATAGTAGATAACCTGTATATCATAAAGTAAGCGACAATTCAGACTAGGACAACAACGACACTACAGGGTAACGTAAACGACACAACAGCGACGAAAGCGATGCTTTAGTGTCGTTGTGCTAGTCTGACTGATACTACCACTTATAGGGGGAAATAGCTTGCAATACTGGGATCACTACCGATATTTAGAAGGCCCGACAAATGGATGATAAATATCAAGATGGCGGATGAAACAGAAGAGTTGTGAGTCGTCTGCTTGGTCCACCATCTTGATATTTCCGCATCCGGTATTCTTATTGGCGGAATCGGAACACTGCGGTATGCCGTATTCTCTAAAAAATGAGACTACCGAGTACTATTTATGTATCTTATTCCATCTACTTGTTGTCGTTGTAAGTGAATTTAAACATACCAATGAATGAAGGTGTTATGTAACATTATCAAAGCTTTAATATTTACCATGAGTAAAAATTCTAATTAAATACTTGTATAAAAAATAAAATATAAACATCACTTACTCAAAGGTTGTGTAAAAAAATTCATATCAACATAATTGTAAAAAAAAAAGGTAATTTCAATTTTTTAAGCTTTTGTCTATATAAGGCGTATTCAATATAATAGTGTAATGAGAGTGTGTGCGTGTACACCAATACTACCAAGCTCTAGTCTATTTGTACACGCGCCAATACTAATCACATTCTAGCACGACACACCAACTCACTCTTATTACACCATTGATTAATAGAACAATACATCTTTTGAAATAGTTTACATCTTTTTACCTATAACTAACACGAGAATGTTTTATTTAAATTTAATATGAGTAATAGTATTTAATTATAGAATGAATGGGGAAAAAAATAAAAACCCATTTACAAATTTGAAGATTAATAAATAATAACAACAATAAAAGCAATAATAGCAAATAAAAAGCAAAATAACAAAACAATTACAAAATATAATGCTTAAAAACTAAATAACACTTTGTTTGGGTAAAACCAAATTTGTTGAGTTGAGTTGAGTTGAGTGGATTATTAGAAATTTTATTTTATTTTTAAAAATAATATCAGTTTTGGAAGTTCATTGGTAAAATGAACTTATGTTTCCTCGAGACATATTTGGTTTTATTTACATGTGTTATGATTGGGTTAGTCGGGAAGTTAGTCATTTTAGTGTAATGTTTTTTTACTCAAATCTGCGATATTTGCTTTGATGAATATGTCCGTATAAGTGAATGCATAAATGAACTCGATAGATTCGGTAGTCTCAATTCTTTAGTGAAACTGGAAACTGATCTCTAAAGATCCGATTCACGAATATAATAAAATGCATCGTATCGCCGAGCTATGATTTGACAGCTGGTAGCACGAGAAACGCATTTTGCGCGTAAATGTAACACGCGTTGAAGAAACCGGTTCCTAGCGAATCCGACATACCTCAGTGTTGCCATATCTGCGTATTTGACCTTTAATTATCTGATTTATTATTAATAATAAAAAGCGCATCGTTAATCTCTATAATAATAGTAATGAAATGGATGGTTTGTCCCTGTTTGTAGAATACAGTATTGTTTGGTATTTTTAATAGATTAGCGTCTCCCCTCGAAGGTGACGCGTGCCAGCGTGTCTTCTGTATGTATGAAGGAGCCATATGGTGGTTTAAGCATATTGAAGGTAAGGCAAAGCAAGTGAAGATTTCCGGTAATTTAAGTGTATACAGTATATTTAGAATAGAGCGAGTCTCTTTCTCTGTACGGTTGGATTCACTCGGTCGGTGGCGCGTGCTGTTGACCACAATTCTTCGACATGCTTCATGATCATACATGTTATTATTCTACTCATCTTCAAAATACACACAGCCAAGATTTATAATTTGTATGTGTGAAGGTGATTCAAATTACGGCACTATTTTAAATAATTTTATTATGAAATTGAATGCCACATACGCCGCGGAGGGCTGTAAACAAATTTATTTTATCAATCATTATTTTTTTTGCCCATAACAAGATATCCGACAGCAAAACGGTTTTTAGTTTATTTAAAAGAACCGCCCGAGTTATCCGCCCTTATTCCATCCAGGATCTCAATTAGAATATATTGAAAAAATTCGTCTTATCCTATCTTAATCAATATTATTAAAATACGTAATTATCTTTTGGATTTATACAATTATATTTAGATAAGCGTGTATTCTATTTAAAACATTTAGAGCTAAAAATCCAAACAAACTACAAATAATTTTATAAAATAACACTGTCTATTAATTAAAATATTTTTATAAAATAAGAATAGAAACTTAATTATACATTTTTTAGGTTTTCTATAAAATCTTGGTTGTTATTTATAAGGAAACCTTAAAAGTTCCAGTTTTCTTCGTTATTGTTAATATCGAGACATTTATACATATTATATTAAATTTTCACAAAACCAGATAACAAATATTAATAAATTTCCGCCATTACTCTTTGTATCAGCTGAGTATGTGTAAATAAATATCGTGACGCCTTTCTTATTGACGGGAGTCCCTCTATAAGGGGTTGGCCAGGCCACCTTGGCCTTTACGGGAGAATATAGTAGAGATGGTTTCCCAGGCCACCACACAGCAATGAGTACTTAAGATCTAGTTTGCTAAGCTAGATCTACCAAGTGACTCCGGTGCCGTGAATCGAACCCGGGAGTCTTCACTCACGAATTCGTTACACTAACCACTGGGCCACAAGGCGGCTAATCGATCATTAACCGCTTAAAATAAGTAAACAAGTATCTTGCTAAATAAAAATATCAAAATGGCGGACCAAGCAGACGAGTCTCTGTTGCCTCTGTCAAGCTCATCTGCTTGTATCACCATCTTGATACTTATCCGGCCTTCTAATATCGGTGATGCTGGTGTATATCGATCAAAGGGCCGTATTCATTATAATATTGTAATTAGAGTGTTTTAGTGAGTCTTGTGTGTACGAATAGGTTAGTTAAACACACACTCTTGTTACACTATTATATTGAATACGGCCAAAAGTGTAAATCAAAGATTTAATGTAAAAAATATTATACATTCAATTTAATCAATTCCTGATTCCTATTATATTAATTTATTTATATAAAAAAAATTTTTTATTCGTTTTGTGGTAGAATTATAAATATTTTTTAAATTATTTCACAAATAAATAAAAACATTGAATTAAAATTAAATTAAAATATGCATTGAAATAATTCAATTCAAGAAGAATAATAAAAATAAACCACAATTTTTCACTATGGGGATGTATTGTACCAAAAAATAAAAGATAGTAAAAAACGGTTGCTTTAAAAGAAAACGCCATACTTAATTTACATTGTTTTAAAATAAAGATATATACATATATGTAGATAAATAATTAATAATTCTATAATTGGTATATATATTTAAACTGTCTTTCTTCACCCAATTAGTGATGTTTTTATAACTTGTTGAAAATTCCAATGTTTGTTGTTTTGAAAGCAAAAGCGGCGTAGTTTGTTTGGATGTCCGTGTAATAAACAATTTGATTTACTATTTACAGTTGATTGCCCAGTCGTTAGTCTGTTTTAAATAGTCTTGATTGATTAGCGTCTGAAATGGTATTTGGATTTACCGTTCAAATTATCGAGCAAGAAGGTCGTATTTCGTTAGTAAACAAGTATTAAGACGTGGCAATCAGTCAGAGGCTCCAAATCGATCTGGTCCTCTTTGAATAGAGCGATTCTTCTTGTAAATAGGTCGGCTTGATCATAATAGGGGTTGGAAGCCGATTATACACACATATTAATATACGACATAACCAATGGGGTGAGACTCATTAAATATAATACATATTGAGAGAAGGCATTCAGTGTGACTTCTCTTTCATGTGCATTTCGATAACGACAGCCTTTTCATCCCCGAGACTTATTTGAAGCGTCTTATAATAATTAAAATATATAATATAGTGTGTTCGTGTCCTTATTCTCCCTCTTCGAGTGGATATTTTTTCCGATATCTAATCGTCCGCATTATATTTATGCTGCTCTTCAACAAAGAAAACCTTTAAGGCTTTGAAACGATAGCCTCAAATTTGTGGTCCCATTGATATTCTCCTGAAAGGTTTTTGTGGTTACCGTTGAAATCTATTATACAACTAGCCATGAAAGATTCGATTTATCAGAATGATATTGAAAAATCCTCCATTTAATACTAAAATACAATAAATCAGACGTGTAATCCCATCTCTCAATTTTTCTCATACTTATATCACGGAATACATCCATTTTCCATAAAATGATTTTTCTAAATAAACTATGACAATTTCTGAATACGCCCTTATTCCACCCAGCCCTCAATTATTGTATTAAATTAACCGAAATATTTAAATTATTTAGAAAATAAATGCTAGTACTTTTTTTATTAATATTTGTATATTGTTGATAGTGTTGACTTCTTGGTGGAATTCCATAATTAAAATAAATATGTTATTTATAATTTCCAGGGTAATTTTATTACAGAGTCTGAGTACTTTCGACTACAAACTTGTGGTCATCTTCAAAAACTCTGGAGTCTCTGAAGATGACTTTTTGAATTTTGAAGATGAATTTTTCTTTAATATTTTTATTCTAAAGTATGTTAAAATGGGAGAACTCTCTATTTAAGCATATGCTTCATTTTATACATATTCAATTAATTCAATGATAATTAAATACCAAATATAATAGGAGTTAGCCTAGTTGTGGATATTTGTGAGTGGATTAGTGCATTTAGATATAAACATTCACACAGACAAGCAGTGACCAAAGTCGTACAAATATATTTTTGAAATTTTTATTTGAAAATTTGAGTCACTTGTTACTAGTGACCATATTTTTGTCCACTAATAATAATAAGGTACTGTAATTATATATAGATTTTATGTAAAAATGGCTGTAGATTGCACAATATCTAAACGGTTTAATTATTTAAACTAATTTAAAATTAAATTAGCTAAGAACGTAATAATGCTGTACATCAATTAAATCCAATCTACATACATTGATTTGGATTAATTATGTTTAAGTTTCACATAATATTTATGTTGGTACACAATTCGTCTTTGTTTGGATGGAAGGAAGTAGACGAGAATGTAATTAAGAAGGCGAAATAAACAATTGAAACGTGGAATCGACTAAGGCCAACAATAAATAAAGCCAATCGACATTTATATATATATAGAAATTGAATGTACAGAAAGGGTATGGCTACAGATTAATTTGGTCAAATTAATTTACGAGTTTTGCCTCCGACCACCAAATTTCGATCGAAGACAAACGACTCTACTTTGCTACCGTTGCTCGTTTTGTTACTACAAAATAATTTCACAATTAACCACATTCAGCACAAGAAAATATTTAAAAAAATATTTCGCGTCTAATAAATTCATATTGAAAATATTTTTTACTTGTATCATATTAAAAAAAACCCATTCTCCGGAAGAGTGATGGATGGTTTTTGCACTCACGAACGAAATTGGTTATTGCCTGTGTGGAAAATCTCACTTTGTATTAATTTAATTAAAAAATTCTGCTGCTCATGTATTATTTTAGAATAATGAATTGACCATAAACCAAAATATTACAAACCATTAAAGTACAAAATTTACCAAATCATTACTGATAATCAGATAGTGGTCATGGGTTCAAATCCCGCTCAATTCAAGGATTTTTAAATTTATTTGATCCGTTATTACGACTGGGAGATCGGGAATAATATTAATAAAATCCCGATCGATCGTCTTGATCCAGGTTTACTCTGATTTCCTGTATTGTAAGGTAAATACTGATTATTAAGTCGGTGACCTGTGTAACTAGTAATAGTTAAGATCACCCACAGACAATTAATTAACACGTTGTTGTTTCTAAAAAAACCTCTCTAAAATAAAAGCTCCTCGGGGCGAAAAGAAAAAATAAATCTTTTAAAATGATGTTATAATTTTAATGCTTTATTTATTTAAAAATATTAAACAGTATGATAATGTTCAAAATATGTAACGCACAAGTATGTATAATACAATCTGTGTTTACAAACCCATCGATACGTTCCCATCAGTTCATTATACCGCCGGTATTATAAATTAATCATTATGATAAGGCCTTTAATTTAAATGTTGTTAATGTTTTCCATTTAGTTTGAAGGCAATTAAGATTATTGAAGTAATCCATGTGGTAAATCCACGGTTTGTCCTGAAGGACGGCTACTTAAGGTGGTGCGTCAAGAGATACGAGTTACAAGTCCATTTAGAGTTGTAAGTTTTGCCGATGGAAACTTGGAAAGCCTGGCACAGGACATACTATTCTACATACACCATTGAATATGTGGACTACACTTCTCTATATAATACAAGGATATAATGTGTATACAATCCGGAGAAATGGCATCTGCCCAACTCTTGTCTCGGATAAGACCTGGTCCAGATTTGGAACCCACATATATTCCGCAATTGGCTCACTTTACCAAACTTTCCGATAATCACTAAATATACATATAATCTAGAGCACTTATTATTTACAGGGAATTATTGTACCAGCTTAATTGCTCAGGGGATAAGGTGCATGGCTACAAACACTGTAGTCATGGGTTCAAATTCCATTAATTAAAAATGTTATTACGACTAGGATATCGGGCATAATATTAATAAAATCCCGATCGATCATCTTGATCCAGGTTAACTCTGATTTCATGTATTGTAAATACTAATTATTAAGTCGGTGATCTGTGTAACTAGTAATAGTTAAGATTACCGACAGACAATTAATTAACACGTTGTTATGTATAAAAATCAAAATTTGTACCTTCCTTCCCAAAAAGTCCTTTGATAATAAATAGTGCAAGAAATGAAGCACCAAAATACAACGCAAGATGGAAATGAAGATATTTAATATTGGGCCAACCTTGAAATATAGAGTAGTTAGTGAATGGAATGGTAAAATAATTTCAAATCATGCTAATATAATACTAAAATCGCAATTTAAGATAACAAATATGATATATTTTATGTGGAAGATTTTTCTATTTTCTTTAATACATTGAAAACTAATTAAATGTAAACGTTTTTTTAAGTGGTTGAATGAGGTAATTTATTTGATTGATTGTTTTTATTTGACAGTCCTCGCTAAAAGTATGATAAGTAAAAAAAAATTTTTTTTGTCGTTTTATTTATTATATATTATATCTGATGTGATATATTATAAATATTATGTTTGAAGCATTCCTCGCGATATTAGGAATAAACATATTTTTTAAATGAGAAATAGTTCAATATTAAAGAAGAGAGACGGTAAAATATGTTAACGATACGATAAAGAGCAGAGTTATAATAAATAGTCTTTTACAAGTCGATTTAAAAAAGAATAATAATAAGTTTTACATTATCTGTTTTGATTTATGTGAGTGAAGTACTATTAAAATATCTATTTTAAGAAGGAAAACATTATTAGTGTTTGTTGTACAATTATATTCTGACCTAACCTTATACATATTATTTTATAATTGTTATCTCATATAGAATGTTTTTTAAATAGAATGCTTTAAATGATGTAGAGTCTGAAAAGCAAGTATCATGTTGCAGACACACGTGCCGTTAAATATTCATTTTTTCAGTCACAAAATTTCACAAAATCATATCGAATATCGCTTTATAATTATGGTAGAAAAGCTGCGGGCTCGGATGAAAAACTCTTAATTAAAACTTTGTCTATTTTCTGGGTTCGATGATAAAAAAATACTCGGAATAATCCTCAATTACGTGATATCGGGTGATTTAATCAATCTGAGGGCTCTTTTTATATACATGTAATATACCTTCAGAGGAAACTTTGCTTCCCTATCTGGTTTTGTCAAATTAGTGATGCTCAAAGCGACACATCCACTCTTT